>JAKRKW010000058.1:0-134727 GCA_023566125.1 Zingel zingel | reverse complement strand
TTTTTTTACATTTTTTGTGGGTTTTTTAGCATTTTTTTTGCATTTTTTGTGTTTTTTTTTAATTTTTTTTGCATTTTTTTTGTGTTTTTTTTGCTTTTTTTTGCATTTTTTTGCATTTTTTTGCATTTTTTTTGCATTTTTTGTGGTTTTTTTTGCATTTTTTTGTGTTTTTTTTGCATTTTTTGTGGGGTTTTTTTGCATTTTTTGTGTGTTTTTTTTGCATTTTTTTTTGCATTTTTTGTGGGTTTTTTTGCATTTTTTTAGCATTTTTTTAGCATTTTTTTGTGTTTTTTTAGCATTTTTTTTGTGTTTTTTTTGCATTTTTTTTTTGCATTTTTTGTGTGTTTTTTTGCATTTTTTTAGCATTTTTTGTGGGTTTTTTTTGCATTTTTTTGTGTTTTTTTTGCATTTTTTTTGCATTTTTTGTGGGGTTTTTTTTGCATTTTTTGTGTGTTTTTTTGCATTTTTTTAGCATTTTTTGTGGGGTTTTTTTACATTTTTTGTGGGTTTTTTTGCATTTTTTTTGCATTTTTTGTGGGGTTTTTTTGCATTTTTTTGTGTTTTTTTTGCATTTTTTTTTTGCATTTTTTGTGGGTTTTTTTTGCATTTTTTTTTGCATTTTTTGTGGGTTTTTTTGCATTTTTTTGTAGGGTTTTTTTGCATTTTTTGTGGGTTTTTTTGCATTTTTTTTGCATTTTTTTTTGCATTTTTTGTGGGTTTTTTTGCATTTTTTTTGCATTTTTTTTGCATTTTTTGGTGTTTTTTTTGCATTTTTTTTTTTGCATTTTTTGTGGGTTTTTTTTGCATTTTTTGTGGGTTTTTTTGCATTTTTTTGTAGGGTTTTTTTGCATTTTTTGTGGGTTTTTTTGCATTTTTTTTGCATTTTTTTTTGCATTTTTTGTGGTTTTTTTTGCATTTTTTTTTGCATTTTTTTTGCATTTTTTGGTGTTTTTTTTGCATTTTTTTTTTGCATTTTTTGTGGGTTTTTTTGCATTTTTTGTGGGTTTTTTTGCATTTTTTTGTAGGGTTTTTTTGCATTTTTTGTGGGTTTTTTTGCATTTTTTTTTGCATTTTTTGTGGGTTTTTTTGCATTTTTTTTGTGTTTTTTTTTTTTACATTTTTTGTGGGGTTTTTTTGCATTTTTTTTGCTTTTTTTTGTGGGTTTTTTTAAATTTTTTTTGCATTTTTTTTGTGTTTTTTTTTGCATTTTTTTTTGCATTTTTTGTGCGTTTTTTTTGCATTTTTTTGCATTTTTTTTGCATTTTTTTTGCATTTTTTTGTGTTTTTTTTGCATTTTTTTTTTGCATTTTTTGTGGGTTTTTTTTGCATTTTTTTGTGTTTTTTTTACATTTTTTTTGCATTTTTTTGCATTTTTCTTGCATTTATTGTGTGTTTTTTTTGCATTTTTTTTGCATTTTTTGTGGGTTTTTTTTTGCATTTTTTTGCATTTTTTGTGTTTTTTTTGCATTTTTTTGCATTTTTTTTTGCATTTTTTTTTGCATTTTTTTTTGCATTTTTTGTGGTTTTTTTGCATTTTTTGTGGGTTTTTTTGCATTTTTTTGCATTTTTTTGTGTTTTTTTGCAGTTTTTTTTGCATTTTTTTGTGGGTTTTTTTTGCATTTTTTTGCATTTTTTTGTGTGTTTTTTTGCATTTTTGTGTTTTTTTTGCATTTTTTTTTGCATTTTTTTTGTGGTTTTTTTGCATTTTTTTTTTTGCATTTTTTTTTTGCATTTTTTGTGGGTTTTTTTTGCATTTTTTTTGCATTTTTTTGCATTTTTTTTTTGCATTTTTTGTGGGGTTTTTTTGCATTTTTTTTTGCATTTTTTGTGGGTTTTTTTTGCATTTTTTTTTTGCATTTTTTGTGTGTTTTTTTTGCATTTTTTTTGCATTTTTTTTTGCATTTTTTGTGGTTTTTTTTGCATTTTTTTTGCATTTTTTTTGCATTTTTTGTGTGGTTTTTTTGCATTTTTTTTTGCATTTTTTGTGTTTTTTTTTGAATTTTTTTGCATTTTTTTTTGCATTTTTTTTGTGTTTTTTTTGCATTTTTTTTGCATTTTTTGTGGGTTTTTTTGCATTTTTTGTGGTTTTTTTTTGCATTTTTTGTGTTTTTTTTACATTTTTTGTGGGTTTTTTTTGCATTTTTTTTGCATTTTTTTTGCATTTTTTTGTGGGTTTTTTTAAATTTTTGTTGCATTTTTTTTGTTTTTTTTGCATTTTTTTGCATTTTTTTTTTGCATTTTTTTGCATTTTCTTTGCATTTTTTGTGGGGTTTTTTTGCATTTTTTTGTGTTTTTTTTGCATTTTTTTTTGCATTTTTTTGTGGGTTTTTTTAAATTTTTGTTGCATTTTTTTTGTGTTTTTTTTTGCATTTTTTGCATTTTTTTTGCATTTTTTTGCATTTTTTTTGTATTTTTTGCATTTTTTTTTGCATTTTTTGTGGGTTTTTTTTGCATTTTTTTTTTGCATTTTTTGTGGGTTTTTTTGCATTTTTTTGCATTTTTGTGTGGTTTTTTTGCATTTTTTGTGGGGTTTTTTTGCATTTTTTTGTGGGTTTTTTTGCGTTTTTTTTGCATTTTTTTGCATTTTTTTGCATTTTTTTTGCATTTTTTTGCATTTTTTTTGCATTTTTTGTGTTTTTTTTGCATTTTCTTTTTGCATTTTTTGTGGGGTTTTTTTGCATTTTTTTGCATTTTTTGTGTGTTTTTTTTGCATTTTTTTTTTGCATTTTTTGTGGGTTTTTTTGCATTTTTTTTGCATTTTTTTTGCATTTTTTTTGTGTTTTTTTTGCATTTTTTTTTTGCATTTTTTGTGGGGTTTTTTTTGCATTTTTTTTGCATTTTTTTTGCATTTTTTGTGGTTTTTTTACATTTTTTGTGGGTTTTTTAGCATTTTTTTTTGCATTTTTTTGTGTTTTTTTTTAATTTTTTTTGCATTTTTTTTGTGTTTTTTTTGCATTTTTTTTTGCATTTTTTTTGCATTTTTTTGCATTTTTTTTGCATTTTTTGTGTTTTTTTTTGCATTTTTTGTGTTTTTTTTGCATTTTTTTTGCATTTTTTGTGGGTTTTTTTGCATTTTTTTGCATTTTTTGTGGTTTTTTTACATTTTTTGTGTTTTTTTTGCATTTTTTTTGCATTTTTTTGTGGGGTTTTTTTAATTTTTTTTGCATTTTTTTTGTGGTTTTTTTTGCATTTTTTTTGCATTTTTTTTGCATTTTTTTGCATTTTTTTTGCATTTTTTGTGTTTTTTTTTGCATTTTTTTGTGGTTTTTTTTTATTTTTTGTGGGTTATTTTTGCATTTTTTTTAAATTTTTTGTGTGTTTTTTTTGCATTTTTTTTTGCATTTTTTGTGGGTTTTTTTGCATTTTTTTTGCATTTTTTTTTGCATTTTTTGAGGGGTTTTTTTGCATTTTTTGTGGGTTTTTTTGCATTTTTTTTGCATTTTTTTGTGGGTTTTTTTTAATTTTTTTTGCATTTTTTTTGAGTTTTTTTTTGCATTTTTTTTGCATTTTTTTTGCATTTTTTTGCATTTTTTTTGCATTTTTTGTGTTTTTTTTTGCATTTTTTGTGTTTTTTTTGCATTTTTTTTTGCATTTTTTGTGGGGTTTTTTGCATTTTTTTTTCATTTTTTTTGCATTTTTTTTGCATTTTTTTTGTGTTTTTTTTGCATTTTTTTTTTTGCATTTTTTGTGGGTTTTTTTGCATTTTTTTGCATTTTTTTTGCATTTTTTGCATTTTTTTTTGCATTTTTTGTGGTTTTTTTGCATTTTTTTTTTGCATTTTTTGTGGGTTTTTTTGCATTTTTTTTGCATTTTTTGTGTGTTTTTTTTGCATTTTTTGTGGATTTTTTTTGCATTTTTTTTGTGGGGTTTTTTGCATTTTTTTGTGGGTTTTTTAAAAAAAATTTTGCATTTTTTTTGTGTTTTTTTTTGCATTTTTTTTTGCATTTTTTTTGCATTTTTTTGCATTTTTTTTGCATTTTTTGTGTTTTTTTTGCATTTTTTTTTTGAATTTTTTGTGGGGTTTTTTTGCATTTTTTTGCATTTTTTGTGTGTTTTTTTTGCATTTTTTTTTTGCATTTTTTGTGGGTTTTTTTGCATTTTTTTTGCATTTTTTTTGCATTTTTTTTGCATTTTTTTTGCATTTTTTTGTGGGTTTTTTTAAATTTTTGTTGCATTTTTTTTGTGTTTTTTTTTGCATTTTTTTTGCATTTTTTTTGCATTTTTTTGCATTTTTTTTGCATTTTTTGTGTTTTTTTTTTGCATTTTTTTGTGGTTTTTTTGCATTTTTTTTGCATTTTTTTGTGGGTTTTTTTAAATTTTTGTTGCATTTTTTTTGTGTTTTTTTTGCATTTTTTTGCATTTTTTTTGCATTTTTTTGCATTTTTTTTGCATTTTTTGTGGGTTTTTTTTGCATTTTTTTGTGTTTTTTTTGCATTTTTTTTTTGCATTTTTTGTGGGGTTTTTTTGCATTTTTTTTGCATTTTTTGTGGGTTTTTTTGCATTTTTTGTAGGGTTTTTTTGCATTTTTTGTGGGTTTTTTTGCATTTTTTTTGCATTTTTTTTTGCATTTTTTGTGGGTTTTTTTGCATTTTATTTGCATTTTTTTTGCATTTTTTGGTGTTTTTTTTGCATTTTTTTTTTGCATTTTTTGTGGGTTTTTTTGCATTTTTTGTGGGTTTTTTTGCATTTTTTTGTAGGGTTTTTTTGCATTTTTTGTGGGTTTTTTTGCATTTTTTTGCATTTTTTTTTGCATTTTTTGTGGGTTTTTTTGCATTTTTTTTGCATTTTTTTTGCATTTTTTGGTGTTTTTTTTGCATTTTTTTTTTGCATTTTTTGTGGGTTTTTTTGCATTTTTTTTTGTGTTTTTTTTTTTACATTTTTTGTGGGGTTTTTTTGCATTTTTTTTGCATTTTTTTGTGGGTTTTTTTAAATTTTTTTTGCATTTTTTTTGTGTTTTTTTTTGCATTTTTTTTGCATTTTTTTTGCATTTTTTTGCATTTTTTTGCATTTTCTTTGCATTTTTTGTGGGTTTTTTTGCATTTTTTTGTGTTTTTTTTGCATTTTTTTTTGTATTTTTTTGTGGGTTTTTTTAAATTTTTGTTGCATTTTTTTTGTGTTTTTTTTGCATTTTTTGCATTTTTTTTGCATTTTTTTGCATTTTTTTTGCATTTTTTGCATTTTTTTTTGCATTTTTTGTGGGTTTTTTTGCATTTTTTTTTCCATTTTTTTTTGCATTTTTTTGTGTTTTTTTTGCATTTTTTTTTTGCATTTTTTGTGGGTTTTTTTGCATTTTTTTTGCATTTTTTGTGTGTTTTTTTTGCATTTTTTGTGGGTTTTTTTTGCATTTTTTTTGTGGGGTTTTTTGCATTTTTTTGTGGGTTTTTTAAAAAAAATTTTGCATTTTTTTTGTGTTTTTTTTTGCATTTTTTTTTGCATTTTTTTTTGCATTTTTTTGCATTTTTTTTGCATTTTTTGTGTTTTTTTTGCATTTTTTTTTTGCATTTTTTGTGGGGTTTTTTTGCATTTTTTTGCATTTTTTGTGTGTTTTTTTTGCATTTTTTTTTTGCATTTTTTGTGGGTTTTTTTACATTTTTTTTTGCATTTTTTTTGCATTTTTTTTGTGTTTTTTTTGCATTTTTTTTTTGCATTTTTTGTGGGTTTTTTTTGCATTTTTTGTGGGTTTTTTTGCATTTTTTGTGGTTTTTTTACATTTTTTGTGGGTTTTTTAGCATTTTTTTTGCATTTTTTTGTGTTTTTTTTTAATTTTTTTTGCATTTTTTTTGTGTTTTTTTTTGCATTTTTTTTGCATTTTTTTTGCATTTTTTTGCATTTTTTTTGCATTTTTTGTGGTTTTTTTTGCATTTTTTTGTGTTTTTTTTGCATTTTTTGTGGGGTTTTTTTGCATTTTTTGTGTGTTTTTTTTGCATTTTTTTTTGCATTTTTTGTGGGTTTTTTTGCATTTTTTTAGCATTTTTTTAGCATTTTTTTGTGTTTTTTTAGCATTTTTTTTGTGTTTTTTTTGCATTTTTTTTTTGCATTTTTTGTGTGTTTTTTTGCATTTTTTTAGCATTTTTTGTGGGTTTTTTTTGCATTTTTTTGTGTTTTTTTTGCATTTTTTTTGCATTTTTTGTGGGGTTTTTTTTGCATTTTTTGTGTGTTTTTTTGCATTTTTTTAGCATTTTTTGTGGGGTTTTTTTACATTTTTTGTGGGTTTTTTTGCATTTTTTTTGCATTTTTTGTGGGGTTTTTTTGCATTTTTTTGTGTTTTTTTTGCATTTTTTTTTTGCATTTTTTGTGGGTTTTTTTTGCATTTTTTTTTGCATTTTTTGTGGGTTTTTTTGCATTTTTTTGTAGGGTTTTTTTGCATTTTTTGTGGGTTTTTTTGCATTTTTTTTGCATTTTTTTTTGCATTTTTTGTGGGTTTTTTTGCATTTTTTTTGCATTTTTTTTGCATTTTTTGGTGTTTTTTTTGCATTTTTTTTTTTGCATTTTTTGTGGGTTTTTTTTGCATTTTTTGTGGGTTTTTTTGCATTTTTTTGTAGGGTTTTTTTGCATTTTTTGTGGGTTTTTTTGCATTTTTTTTGCATTTTTTTTTGCATTTTTTGTGGTTTTTTTTGCATTTTTTTTGCATTTTTTTTGCATTTTTTGGTGTTTTTTTTGCATTTTTTTTTTGCATTTTTTGTGGGTTTTTTTGCATTTTTTGTGGGTTTTTTTGCATTTTTTTGTAGGGTTTTTTTGCATTTTTTGTGGGTTTTTTTGCATTTTTTTTTGCATTTTTTGTGGGTTTTTTTTGCATTTTTTTTGTGTTTTTTTTTTTTACATTTTTTGTGGGGTTTTTTTGCATTTTTTTTGCTTTTTTTTGTGGGTTTTTTAAATTTTTTTTGCATTTTTTTTGTGTTTTTTTTTGCATTTTTTTTTGCATTTTTTGTGCGTTTTTTTTGCATTTTTTTGCATTTTTTTTGCATTTTTTTTGCATTTTTTTGTGTTTTTTTTGCATTTTTTTTTTGCATTTTTTGTGGGTTTTTTTTGCATTTTTTTGTGTTTTTTTTACATTTTTTTTGCATTTTTTTGCATTTTTCTTGCATTTATTGTGTGTTTTTTTTGCATTTTTTTTGCATTTTTTGTGGGTTTTTTTTTGCATTTTTTTGCATTTTTTGTGTTTTTTTTGCATTTTTTTGCATTTTTTTTTGCATTTTTTTTTGCATTTTTTTTTGCATTTTTTGTGGTTTTTTTGCATTTTTTGTGGGTTTTTTTGCATTTTTTTGCATTTTTTTGTGTTTTTTTGCAGTTTTTTTTGCATTTTTTTGTGGGTTTTTTTTGCATTTTTTTGCATTTTTTTGTGTGTTTTTTTGCATTTTTGTGTTTTTTTTGCATTTTTTTTGCATTTTTTTTGTGGTTTTTTTGCATTTTTTTTTTTGCATTTTTTTTTTGCATTTTTTGTGGGTTTTTTTTGCATTTTTTTTGCATTTTTTTGCATTTTTTTTTTGCATTTTTTGTGGGGTTTTTTTGCATTTTTTTTTGCATTTTTTGTGGGTTTTTTTTGCATTTTTTTTTGCATTTTTTGTGTGTTTTTTTTGCATTTTTTTTGCATTTTTTTTTGCATTTTTTGTGGTTTTTTTTGCATTTTTTTTGCATTTTTTTTGCATTTTTTGTGTGGTTTTTTTGCATTTTTTTTTGCATTTTTTGTGTTTTTTTTTGAATTTTTTTGCATTTTTTTTTGCATTTTTTTTGTGTTTTTTTTGCATTTTTTTTGCATTTTTTGTGGGTTTTTTTGCATTTTTTGTGGTTTTTTTTTGCATTTTTTGTGTTTTTTTTACATTTTTTGTGGGTTTTTTTTGCATTTTTTTTGCATTTTTTTTGCATTTTTTTGTGGGTTTTTTTAAATTTTTGTTGCATTTTTTTTGTTTTTTTTGCATTTTTTTGCATTTTTTTTTTGCATTTTTTTGCATTTTCTTTGCATTTTTTGTGGGGTTTTTTTGCATTTTTTTGTGTTTTTTTTGCATTTTTTTTTGCATTTTTTTGTGGGTTTTTTTAAATTTTTGTTGCATTTTTTTTGTGTTTTTTTTGCATTTTTTGCATTTTTTTTGCATTTTTTTGCATTTTTTTTGCATTTTTTGCATTTTTTTTTGCATTTTTTGTGGGTTTTTTTTGCATTTTTTTTTTGCATTTTTTGTGGGTTTTTTTGCATTTTTTTGCATTTTTTGTGTGGTTTTTTTGCATTTTTTGTGGGGTTTTTTTGCATTTTTTTGTGGGTTTTTTTGCGTTTTTTTTGCATTTTTTTGCATTTTTTTGCATTTTTTTTGCATTTTTTTGCATTTTTTTTGCATTTTTTGTGTTTTTTTTGCATTTTCTTTTTGCATTTTTTGTGGGGTTTTTTTGCATTTTTTTGCATTTTTTGTGTGTTTTTTTTGCATTTTTTTTTTGCATTTTTTGTGGGTTTTTTTGCATTTTTTTTGCATTTTTTTTGCATTTTTTTTGTGTTTTTTTTGCATTTTTTTTTTGCATTTTTTGTGGGGTTTTTTTTGCATTTTTTTTGCATTTTTTTTGCATTTTTTGTGGTTTTTTTACATTTTTTGTGGGTTTTTTAGCATTTTTTTTTGCATTTTTTTGTGTTTTTTTTTTAATTTTTTTTGCATTTTTTTTGTGTTTTTTTTTGCATTTTTTTTTGCATTTTTTTTGCATTTTTTTGCATTTTTTTTGCATTTTTTGTGTTTTTTTTTGCATTTTTTTGTGTTTTTTTTGCATTTTTTGTGGGGTTTTTTTGCATTTTTTTTGCATTTTTTGTGTTTTTTTTGCATTTTTTTTGCATTTTTTGTGGGTTTTTTTGCATTTTTTTAGCATTTTTTTAGTATTTTTTTTGTGTTTTTTTAGCATTTTTTTGTGTTTTTTTTGCATTTTTTTTGCATTTTTTGTGTGTTTTTTTGCATTTTTTTAGCATTTTTTTTGCATTTTTTTTGAGTTTTTTGTGGGGTTTTTTTGCATTTTTTGTGGTTTTTTTACATTTTTTGTGGGTTTTTTTTAATTTTTTTTGCATTTTTTTTGCATTTTTTTTGCATTTTTTGTGTTTTTTTTTGCATTTTTTTGTGTTTTTTTTGCATTTTTTGTGGGGTTTTTATGCATTTTTTTTGCATTTTTTGTGTGTTTTTTTTGCATTTTTTTTGCATTTTTTGTGGGATTTTTTTGCATTTTTTTGTGTTTTTTTTTTACATTTTTTGTGGGGTTTTTTTGCATTTTTTTTGCATTTTTTGCATTTTTTTTGCATTTTTTTGCATTTTTTTTGCATTTTTTGCATTTTTTTTTGCATTTTTTGTGGGTTTTTTTTGCATTTTTTTTTCCATTTTTTTTGCATTTTTTTGTGTTTTTTTTGCATTTTTTTTTTGCATTTTTTGTGGGTTTTTTTGCATTTTTTTTGCATTTTTTGTGTGGTTTTTTTGCATTTTTTGTGGGGTTTTTTTGCATTTTTTTGTGGGTTTTTTTGCGTTTTTTTTGCATTTTTTTGCATTTTTTTGCATTTTTTTTTGCATTTTTTTGCATTTTTTTTGCATTTTTTGTGTTTTTTTTGCATTTTCTTTTTGCATTTTTTGTGGGGTTTTTTTGCATTTTTTTGCATTTTTTGTGTGTTTTTTTTGCATTTTTTTTTTGCATTTTTTGTGGGTTTTTTTGCATTTTTTTTGCATTTTTTTTGCATTTTTTTTGTGTTTTTTTTGCATTTTTTTTTTGCATTTTTTGTGGGGTTTTTTTTGCATTTTTTTTGCATTTTTTTTGCATTTTTTGTGGTTTTTTTACATTTTTTGTGGGTTTTTTAGCATTTTTTTTGCATTTTTTTGTGTTTTTTTTTTAATTTTTTTTGCATTTTTTTTGTGTTTTTTTTTGCATTTTTTTTTGCATTTTTTTTGCATTTTTTTGCATTTTTTTTGCATTTTTTGTGTTTTTTTTTGCATTTTTTTGTGTTTTTTTTGCATTTTTTGTGGGGTTTTTTTGCATTTTTTTTGCATTTTTTGTGTGTTTTTTTTGCATTTTTTGTGGGTTTTTTTGCATTTTTTTAGCATTTTTTTAGTATTTTTTTTGTGTTTTTTTAGCATTTTTTTGTGTTTTTTTTGCATTTTTTTTGCATTTTTTGTGTGTTTTTTTGCATTTTTTTAGCATTTTTTTTGCATTTTTTTTGAGTTTTTTGTGGGGTTTTTTTGCATTTTTTGTGGTTTTTTTACATTTTTTGTGGGTTTTTTTGCATTTTTTTTGCATTTTTTTGTGGGTTTTTTTTAATTTTTTTTGCATTTTTTTTGCATTTTTTTTGCATTTTTTGTGTTTTTTTTTGCATTTTTTTGTGTTTTTTTTGCATTTTTTGTGGGGTTTTTATGCATTTTTTTTGCATTTTTTGTGTGTTTTTTTTGCATTTTTTTTGCATTTTTTGTGGGATTTTTTTGCATTTTTTTGTGTTTTTTTTTTACATTTTTTGTGGGTTTTTTTTGCATTTTTTTTGCATTTTTTTTTTGCATTTTTTGTGGGGTTTTTTTTTGCATTTTTTGTGTTTTTTTTTACATTTTTTGTGGGTTTTTTTGCATTTTTTTTGCATTTTTTTGTGGGTTTTTTTTAATTTTTTTTGCATTTTTTGTGTGTGTTTTTTGCATTTTTTTTTGCATTTTTTGTGGGGTTTTTTTGCATTTTTTTGTGGTTTTTTTTTACATTTTTTGTGGGGTTTTTTTGCATTTTTTTTGCATTTTTTTAGCATTTTTTGTGTGTTTTTTTGCATTTTTTTAGCATTTTTTTTGCATTTTTTTTTACGTTTTTTGTGGGGTTTTTTTGCATTTTTTGTGGTTTTTTTACATTTTTTGTGGGTTTTTTTGCATTTTTTTTGCATTTTTTTGTGGGTTTTTTTTAATTTTTTTTGCATTTTTTTTGCATTTTTTTTGCATTTTTTGTGTTTTTTTTTGCATTTTTTTGTGTTTTTTTTGCATTTTTTGTGGGGTTTTTTTGCATTTTTTTGCATTTTTTTTTGTTTTTTTTTTACATTTTTTGTGGGTTTTTTTTGCATTTTTTTTTTGCATTTTTTGTGGGGTTTTTTTGCATTTTTTGTGGTTTTTTTTACATTTTTTGTGGGTTTTTTTGCATTTTTTTTGCATTTTTTTGTGGGTTTTTTTTAATTTTTTTTGCATTTTTTTTGTGTTTTTTTTTGCATTTTTTTTGCATTTTTTTTGCATTTTTTTTGCATTTTTTGTTTTTTTTTTTGCATTTTTTTGTGTTTTTTTTGCATTTTTTGTGTGTTTTTTTTGCATTTTTTTTTGCATTTTTTGTGGGGTTTTTTTGCATTTTTTTGTGTTTTTTTTTACATTTTTTGTGGGGTTTTTTTGCATTTTTTTTGCATTTTTTTTGCATTTTTTTGTGGGTTTTTTTTAAATTTTTGTTGCATTTTTTTTTTTTTTTTTTTGCATTTTTTTGCATTTTTTTGCATTTTTTTGCATTTTTTTTGCATTTTTTGTGTTTTTTTTGCATTTTTTTGTGTTTTTTTTTGCATTTTTTTTTTGCATTTTTTGTAGGGTTTTTTTTGCATTTTTTTTGCATTTTTTGCATTTTTTTTGCATTTTTTTTGCATTTTTTGTGGGTTTTTTTGCATTTTTTTTTGCATTTTTTGTGGTTTTTTTACATTTTTTGTGTTTTTTTTGCATTTTTTTTGCATTTTTTTGTGGGTTTTTTTTAATTTTTTTTGCATTTTTTTTGTGTTTTTTTTGCATTTTTTTTGCATTTTTTTTGCATTTTTTTGCATTTTTTTTTTATTTTTTGTGTTTTTTTTTGCATTTTTTTGTGTTTTTTTTTATTTTTTGTGGGTTATTTTTGCATTTTTTTTAAATTTTTTGTGTGTTTTTTTTGCATTTTTTTTTGCATTTTTTTTTGCATTTTTTTTTGCATTTTTTGAGGGGTTTTTTTGCATTTTTTGTGGTTTTTTTACATTTTTTGTGGGTTTTTTTTAATTTTTTTTGCATTTTTTTTGAGTTTTTTTTTGCATTTTTTTTGCATTTTTTTTGCATTTTTTTGCATTTTTTTTGCATTTTTTGTGGTTTTTTTTGCATTTTTTGTGTTTTTTTTGCATTTTTTTTTGCATTTTTTGTGGGTTTTTTTGCATTTTTTTTTCATTTTTTTTGCATTTTTTTTGTGTTTTTTTTGCATTTTTTTTTTGCATTTTTTGTGGGTTTTTTTGCATTTTTTTGCATTTTTTTGCATTTTTTTTGCATTTTTTGTGTTTTTTTTTTTTGCATTTTTTTGTGTTTTTTTTTTTACATTTTTTGTGGGGTTTTTTTGCATTTTTTGTGGTTTTTTTACATTTTTTGTGGGTTTTTTTGCATTTTTTTTGCATTTTTTTTTGCATTTTTTGTGGTTTTTTTTGCATTTTTTTGCATTTTTTTTTGCATTTTTTGTGGGTTTTTTTGCATTTTTTTGTGTTTTTTTTGCATTTTTTGTGGGTTTTTTTTGCATTTTTTTTGCATTTTTTGTGTTTTTTTTTGCATTTTTTTGTGGGATTTTTGCATTTTTTTTGCATTTTTTGGTGGGTTTTTTTTGCATTTTTTTGCATTTTTTGTGGGTTTTTTTTGCATTTTTTTTTGCATTTTTTGTGGGTTTTTTTGCATTTTTTTTGCATTTTTTTTGCATTTTTTTGTGGGTTTTTTTTAAATTTTTGTTGCATTTTTTTTTTTTGCATTTTTTTGCATTTTTTTTGCATTTTTTTGCATTTTTTTTGCATTTTTTGTGTTTTTTTTGCATTTTTTTGTGTTTTTTTTGCATTTTTTTTTTGCATTTTTTGTAGGGTTTTTTTTGCATTTTTTTGCATTTTTTGTGTTTTTTTTGCATTTTTTTTGCATTTTTTGTGGGTTTTTTTGCATTTTTTTTTGCATTTTTTGTGGTTTTTTTACATTTTTTGTGTTTTTTTTTGCATTTTTTTTGCATTTTTTTGTGGGGTTTTTTTAATTTTTTTTGCATTTTTTTTGTGTTTTTTTTTGCATTTTTTTGCATTTTTTTTGCATTTTTTTGCATTTTTTTTGCATTTTTTGTGGTTTTTTTTGCATTTTTTTGTGTTTTTTTTTTATTTTTTGTGGGTTATTTTTGCATTTTTTTTAAATTTTTTGTGTTTTTTTTGCATTTTTTTTTGCATTTTTTGTGGGTTTTTTTGCATTTTTTTTGTGTTTTTTTTTGCATTTTTTGAGGGTTTTTTTTGCATTTTTTGTGGTTTTTTTACATTTTTTGTGGGTTTTTTTGCATTTTTTTTGCATTTTTTTGTGGGTTTTTTTTAATTTTTTTTGCATTTTTTTTGAGTTATTTTTTGCATTTTTTTTGCATTTTTTTTGCATTTTTTTGCATTTTTTTTGCATTTTTTGTGTTTTTTTTTGCATTTTTTGTGTTTTTTTTGCATTTTTTTTTGCATTTTTTGTGGGTTTTTTTGCATTTTTTTTTCATTTTTTTTGCATTTTTTTTGCATTTTTTTTGTGTTTTTTTTGCATTTTTTTTTTTGCATTTTTTGTGGGTTTTTTTTGCATTTTTTTGCATTTTTTTGCATTTTTTTGCATTTTTTTTGCATTTTTTGTGTTTTTTTTGCATTTTTTTTGCATTTTTTGTGGGTTTTTTTGCATTTTTTTTGCATTTTTTGTGTTTTTTTTTTTGCATTTTTTGTGGGGTTTTTTTGCATTTTTTGTGGTTTTTTTACATTTTTTGTGGGTTTTTTTGCATTTTTTTTTTGCATTTTTTTTTGCATTTTTTGTGGTTTTTTTGCATTTTTTTGCATTTTTTTTTGCATTTTTTGTGGGTTTTTTTGCATTTTTTTGTGTTTTTTTTGCATTTTTTGTGGGTTTTTTTTGCATTTTTTTTGCATTTTTTGTGTTTTTTTTGCATTTTTTTGTGGGATTTTTGCATTTTTTTTGCATTTTTTGTGGGGTTTTTTTTGCATTTTTTTGCATTTTTTTGCATTTTTTTTGCATTTTTTGTGGTTTTTTTTGCATTTTTTTGTGTTTTTTTTTTATTTTTTGTGGGTTATTTTTGCATTTTTTTTAAATTTTTTGTGTTTTTTTTGCATTTTTTTTTGCATTTTTTGTGGGTTTTTTTGCATTTTTTTTGTGTTTTTTTTTGCATTTTTTGAGGTTTTTTTTTGCATTTTTTGTGGTTTTTTTACATTTTTTGTGGGTTTTTTTTGCATTTTTTTTGCATTTTTTTGTGGGTTTTTTTTAATTTTTTTTGCATTTTTTTTGAGTTTTTTTTTGCATTTTTTTTGCATTTTTTTTTGCATTTTTTTGCATTTTTTTTGCATTTTTTGTGTTTTTTTTTGCATTTTTTGTGTTTTTTTTGCATTTTTTTTTGCATTTTTTGTGGGTTTTTTTGCATTTTTTTTTCATTTTTTTGCATTTTTTTTGCATTTTTTTTGTGTTTTTTTTGCATTTTTTTGTGGGATTTTTGCATTTTTTTTGCATTTTTTGTGGGGTTTTTTTTGCATTTTTTTGCATTTTTTGTGGGGTTTTTTTGCATTTTTTTTTGCATTTTTTGTGGGGTTTTTTTGCATTTTTTTAGCATTTTTTGCATTTTTTTGTGTATTTTTTGCATTTTTTTTTGCATTTTTTGTGGGTTTTTTTGCATTTTTTTTGCATTTTTTTTTGCATTTTTTGTGGGTTTTTTTGCATTTTTTTGCATTTTTTTTTGCATTTTTTGTGGGTTTTTTTTGCATTTTTTGTGGTTTTTTTACATTTTTTGTGGGTTTTTTTTGCATTTTTTGCATTTTTTTTTGCATTTTTTGTGGGGGTTTTTTTGCATTTTTTTTGCATTTTTTTTGCATTTTTTGTGTTTTTTTTGCATTTTTTTGTGTTTTTTTTGCATTTTTTGTGGGTTTTTTTTGCATTTTTTTTGCATTTTTTGTGTGTTTTTTTTGCATTTTTTTTTTGCATTTTTTGTGTTTTTTTTTGCATTTTTTTTGCATTTTTTTTGCATTTTTTTTGCATTTTTTGTTTTTTTTTTTGCATTTTTTTGTGTTTTTTTTGCATTTTTTGTGTGTTTTTTTTGCATTTTTTTTTGCATTTTTTGTGGGGTTTTTTTGCATTTTTTTGTGTTTTTTTTTACATTTTTTGTGGGGTTTTTTTGCATTTTTTTTGCATTTTTTTTGCATTTTTTTGTGGGTTTTTTTTAAATTTTTGTTGCATTTTTTTTTTTTTTTTTTTGCATTTTTTTGCATTTTTTTGCATTTTTTTGCATTTTTTTTGCATTTTTTTTTTTTTTTTGCATTTTTTTGTGTTTTTTTTGCATTTTTTTTTTGCATTTTTTGTAGGGTTTTTTTTGCATTTTTTTGCATTTTTTGTTTTTTTTGCATTTTTTTTGCATTTTTTGTGGGTTTTTTTGCATTTTTTTTTGCATTTTTTGTGGTTTTTTTACATTTTTTGTGTTTTTTTTGCATTTTTTTTGCATTTTTTTGTGGGGTTTTTTTAATTTTTTTTGCATTTTTTTTGTGTTTTTTTTGCATTTTTTTTGCATTTTTTTTGCATTTTTTTGCATTTTTTTTTTATTTTTTGTGTTTTTTTTTGCATTTTTTTGTGTTTTTTTTTATTTTTTGTGGGTTATTTTTGCATTTTTTTTAAATTTTTTGTGTGTTTTTTTTGCATTTTTTTTTGCATTTTTTGTGGGTTTTTTTGCATTTTTTTTTGCATTTTTTTTTGCATTTTTTGAGGGTTTTTTTTGCATTTTTTGTGGTTTTTTTACATTTTTTGTGGGTTTTTTTGCATTTTTTTTGCATTTTTTTGTGGGTTTTTTTTAATTTTTTTTGCATTTTTTTTGAGTTTTTTTTTGCATTTTTTTTGCATTTTTTTTGCATTTTTTTGCATTTTTTTTGCATTTTTTGTGGTTTTTTTTGCATTTTTTGTGTTTTTTTTGCATTTTTTTTTGCATTTTTTGTGGGTTTTTTTGCATTTTTTTGCATTTTTTTTGCATTTTTTTTGCATTTTTTTTGTTTTTTTTGCATTTTTTTTTTTGCATTTTTTGTGGGTTTTTTTGCATTTTTTTGCATTTTTTTGCATTTTTTTTGCATTTTTTGTGTTTTTTTTTTTTGCATTTTTTTGTGTTTTTTTTTTTACATTTTTTGTGGGTTTTTTTTGCATTTTTTGTGGTTTTTTTACATTTTTTGTGGGTTTTTTTGCATTTTTTTTGCATTTTTTTTTGCATTTTTTGTGGGTTTTTTTGCATTTTTTTGCATTTTTTTTTGCATTTTTTGTGGGTTTTTTTGCATTTTTTTGTGTTTTTTTTGCATTTTTTGTGGGTTTTTTTTGCATTTTTTTTGCATTTTTTGTGTTTTTTTTTGCATTTTTTTGTGGGATTTTTGCATTTTTTTTGCATTTTTTGGTGGTTTTTTTTTGCATTTTTTTGCATTTTTTGTGGGTTTTTTTTGCATTTTTTTTTGCATTTTTTGTGGGTTTTTTTGCATTTTTTTTGCATTTTTTTTTGCATTTTTTTGTGGGTTTTTTTTAAATTTTTGTTGCATTTTTTTTTTTTTGCATTTTTTTGCATTTTTTTGCATTTTTTTGCATTTTTTTTGCATTTTTTGTGTTTTTTTTGCATTTTTTTGTGTTTTTTTTGCATTTTTTTTTTGCATTTTTTGTAGGGTTTTTTTTGCATTTTTTTGCATTTTTTGTGTTTTTTTTGCATTTTTTTTGCATTTTTTGTGGGTTTTTTTGCATTTTTTTTTGCATTTTTTGTGGTTTTTTTACATTTTTTGTGGTTTTTTTTGCATTTTTTTTGCATTTTTTTGTGGGGTTTTTTTAATTTTTTTTGCATTTTTTTTGTGTTTTTTTTTGCATTTTTTTGCATTTTTTTTGCATTTTTTTGCATTTTTTTTGCATTTTTTGTGGTTTTTTTTGCATTTTTTTGTGTTTTTTTTTTATTTTTTGTGGGTTATTTTTGCATTTTTTTTAAATTTTTTGTGTTTTTTTTGCATTTTTTTTTGCATTTTTTGTGGGTTTTTTTGCATTTTTTTTGTGTTTTTTTTTGCATTTTTTGAGGGTTTTTTTTGCATTTTTTGTGGTTTTTTTACATTTTTTGTGGGTTTTTTTGCATTTTTTTTGCATTTTTTTGTGGGTTTTTTTTAATTTTTTTTGCATTTTTTTTGAGTTTTTTTTTGCATTTTTTTTGCATTTTTTTTGCATTTTTTTGCATTTTTTTTGCATTTTTTGTGTTTTTTTTTGCATTTTTTGTGTTTTTTTTGCATTTTTTTTTGCATTTTTTGTGGGTTTTTTTGCATTTTTTTTTCATTTTTTTTTCATTTTTTTTGCATTTTTTTTGTGTTTTTTTTGCATTTTTTTTTTTGCATTTTTTGTGGGTTTTTTTTGCATTTTTTTGCATTTTTTTTGCATTTTTTTGCATTTTTTTTGCATTTTTTGTGTTTTTTTTGCATTTTTTTTGCATTTTTTGTGGGTTTTTTTGCATTTTTTTTGCATTTTTTGTGTTTTTTTTTTTGCATTTTTTGTGGGGTTTTTTTTGCATTTTTTGTGGTTTTTTTACATTTTTTGTGGGTTTTTTTGCATTTTTTTTTTGCATTTTTTTTTGCATTTTTTGTGGTTTTTTTGCATTTTTTTGCATTTTTTTTTGCATTTTTTGTGGGTTTTTTTGCATTTTTTTGTGTTTTTTTTGCATTTTTTGTGGGTTTTTTTGCATTTTTTTTGCATTTTTTGTGTTTTTTTTGCATTTTTTTGTGGGATTTTTGCATTTTTTTTGCATTTTTTGTGGGGTTTTTTTTGCATTTTTTTGCATTTTTTGTGGGGTTTTTTTGCATTTTTTTTTGCATTTTTTGTGGGTTTTTTTTGCATTTTTTTAGCATTTTTTGCATTTTTTTGTGTATTTTTTGCATTTTTTTTTGCATTTTTTGTGGGTTTTTTTGCATTTTTTTTGCATTTTTTTTTGCATTTTTTGTGGGTTTTTTTGCATTTTTTTGCATTTTTTTTTGCATTTTTTGTGGGTTTTTTTTGCATTTTTTGTGGTTTTTTTACATTTTTTGTGGGTTTTTTTTGCATTTTTTGCATTTTTTTTTGCATTTTTTGTGGGGGTTTTTTTGCATTTTTTTTGCATTTTTTTTGCATTTTTTGTGGGGTTTTTTTTGCATTTTTTGTGGTTTTTTTTACATTTTTTGTGGGTTTTTTTGCATTTTTTTTGTTTTTTTTTGCATTTTTTTTTTGCATTTTTTTTGCATTTTTTTTTGCATTTTTTGTGTTTTTTTTTGCATTTTTTTGTGTTTTTTTTGCATTTTTTGTGGGTTTTTTTTTGCATTTTTTTTGCATTTTTTGTGTGTTTTTTTTGCATTTTTTTTTTGCATTTTTTGTGTGTTTTTTTGCATTTTTTTTGCATTTTTTTTTGCGTTTTTTGTGGGGTTTTTTTTTGCATTTTTTGTGGTTTTTTTACATTTGTTGTGGGTTTTTTTAATTTTTTTTGCATTTTTTTTGTGTTTTTTTTTGCATTTTTTTTGCATTTTTTTTGCATTTTTGTTGCATTTTTTGTGTTTTTTTTTGCATTTTTTTGTGTTTTTTTTGCATTTTTTGTGGGTTTTTTTTGCATTTTTTGTGTGTTTTTTTTGCATTTTTTTTGCATTTTTTGTGGGGGTTTTTTGCATTTTTTTGTGTTTTTTTTTAACATTTTTTGTGGGTTTTTTTTGCATTTTTTTTGCATTTTTTTTGCATTTTTTTGTGGGTTTTTTTAAATTTTTGTTGCATTTTTTTTGTTTTTTTTTTGCATTTTTTTGCATTTTTTTGCATTTTTTTGCATTTTTTTTGCATTTTTTTTGCATTTTTTTGTGGGTTTTTTTTAATTTTTTTTGCATTTTTTGTGTGTTTTTTTTTGCATTTTTTTTGCATTTTTTTTGCATTTTTTTGCATTTTTTTTGCATTTTTTGTGTGTTTTTTTTGCATTTTTTTTTGCATTTTTTTTGTGTTTTTTTTGCATTTTTTTTTGCATTTTTTGTGGGTTTTTTTGCATTTTTTGTGTTTTTTTTGCATTTTTTTTGCATTTTTTTTGTGTTTTTTTTGCAATTTTTTTTGCATTTTTTTTTGCATTTTTTTTGCATTTTTTTGCATTTTTTTTGTGTTTTTTTTGCATTTTTTTTGCATTTTTGTGCTTTTTTTTTGCATTTTTTGTGTTTTTTTTGCATTTTTTTTGCATTTTTTTTGCATTTTTTTGTGTTTTTTTTGCATTTTTTTGTGTTTTTTTTGCATTTTTTTTTGAATTTTTTGTGGTTTTTTTTTTATTTTTTGTGGGTTTTTTTGCATTTTTTTGTGTTTTTTTTTTTTACATTTTTTGTGGGGTTTTTTGCATTTTTTTGTTTTTTTTGCATTTTTTTGCATTTTTTTTGCATTTTTTTTGCAATTTTTTTTGCATTTTTTTTGCATTTTTTTTGCATTTTTGTGCTTTTTTTTGCATTTTTTGTGGGGTTTTTGCATTTTTTTTTGCATTTTTAGTGGGTTTTTTTCCATTTTTTTTGCATTTTTTGTGTTTTTTTTTGCATTTGTTTTGCATTTTTTTGTGTTTTTTTTTGCATTTTTTTTGCATTTTTTGTGGGTTTTTTTTTGCATTTTTTTTGCATTTTTTGTGTGTTTTTTTTGCATTTTTTTGCATTTTATTTGTGTTTTTTTGCTTTTTTTTTGCATTTTTTGTGGGTTTTTTTGCATTTTTTGCATTTTTTTTTGCATTTTTTGTGGGTTTTTTTTGCATTTTTTTGCATTTTTTTTTGCATTTTTTGTGTTTTTTTTTGCATTTTTTTGCATTTTTTTGCATTTTTTTTGCATTTTTTGTGTTTTTTTTTTGCATTTTTTTGTGTTTTTTTTTGCATTTTTTTTTTTTTTTTTGCATTTTTTTTTGCATTTTTTTTGCATTTTTTTGCATTTTTTTTGCTTTTTTTTGCATTTTTTGTGGGGTTTTTTGCATTTTTTTTTGCATTTTTAGTGGGTTTTTTTGCATTTGTTTTGCATTTTTTGTTTTTTTTTTGCATTTTTTTTTGCATGTTTTGTGGGGTTTTTTTTTGCATTTTTTTTGCATTTTTTGTGTGTTTTTTTTGCATTTTTTTGCATTTTTTGTGGGTTTTTTTTTTTACATTTTTTTGTGTTTTTTTGCATTTTTTTGCATTTTTTTTGCATTTTTTTTTGCATTTTTTTTGCATTTTTTTGCATTTTTTTTGCATTTTTTTTGCATTTTTTGTGTTTTTTTTTTGCATTTTTTTGCATTTTTTTTTTGTGTTTTTTTGCATTTTTTTTTGCATTTTTTGTGGGGTTTTTTTTGCATTTTTTTTGCATTTTTTTGCATTTTTTTTGCATTTTTGTGCTTTTTTTTTGCATTTTTTTTGTTTTTTTTGCATTTTTTATGGGTTTTTTTTGCATTTTTTTGTTTTTTTTTTGCATTTTTTTTGCATTTTTTTGCATTTTTTTTGCATTTTTTTTGCATTTTTTTTGCATTTTTTTTGCATTTTTGTGCTTTTTTTTGCATTTTTGTGCTTTTTTTTGCATTTTTTTTTTGCATTTTTTGTGGGGTTTTTTTTGCATTTTTTTTGCATTTTTTTTGTGTGTTTTTTTGCATTTTTTTGTGTTTTTTTTTTTTACATTTTTTGTGGGGTTTTTTGCATTTTTTGTGGGTTTTTTTTGCATTTTTTTGTTTTTTTTTTGCATTTTTTTTGCATTTTTTTGCATTTTTTTGCATTTTTTTTGCTTTTTTTTGCATTTTTTGTGGGGTTTTTTGCATTTTTTTTTTGCATTTTTAGTGGGTTTTTTTTGCATTTGTTTTGCATTTTTTGTTTTTTTTTTTTGCATTTTTTTTGCATGTTTTGTGGGGTTTTTTTTTGCATTTTTTTTGCATTTTTTGTGTGTTTTTTTTGCATTTTTTTTGCATTTTTTGTGGGTTTTTTTGCATTTTTTTGTGTTTTTTTTTGCATTTTTTGTGGGTTTTTTTTTACATTTTTTTGTGTTTTTTTTGCATTTTTTTGCATTTTTTTTTGCATTTTTTTTTGCATTTTTTTTGCATTTTTTTGCATTTTTTTTGCATTTTTTTTTGCATTTTTTGTGTTTTTTTTTGCATTTTTTTGCATTTTTTTTGTGTTTTTTTTGCAATTTTTTTTGCATTTTTTGTGGGGTTTTTTTTGCATTTTTTTTGCATTTTTTTGCATTTTTTTTGCATTTTTGTGCTTTTTTTTTTGCATTTTTTTTGTGTTTTTTTGTGTTTTTTTTGCATTTTTTTTGCATTTTTTGTGTTTTTTTTGCATTTTTTTTGTGTTTTTTTTGCATTTTTTTGTGTTTTTTTGCATTTTTTTTGTGTTTTTTTTTTTTTACATTTTTTGTGGGGTTTTTTGCATTTTTTGTGGGGTTTTTTGCATTTTTTTGTTTTTTTTTTGCATTTTTTTTGCATTTTTTTGCATTTTTTTTGCATTTTTTTTGCATTTTTTTTGCATTTTTTTGCATTTTTTTTGCATTTTTGTGCTTTTTTTTTGCATTTTTTGTGGGGTTTTTTGCATTTTTTTTTGCATTTTTTTGCATTTTTTTTGTTTTTTTGCATTTTTTTTTGCATTTTTTTTGCATTTTTTTGCATTTTTTTTTGCATTTTTGTGCTTTTTTTTGCATTTTTTGTGTGTTTTTTTTGCATTTTTTGTGTTTTTTTTGCATTTTTTTGCATTTTTTTTGTGTTTTTTTGCATTTTTTTTGCATTTTTTGTGGGGTTTTTTTGCATTTTTTTTGCATTTTTTGTGTGTTTTTTTGCATTTTTTTTGCATTTTTTGTGGGTTTTTTTGCATTTTTTTGTGTTTTTTTTTTGTGTTTTTTTTGGTGTTTTTTTTGCATTTTTTTGTGTTTTTTTGCATTTTTTTTGTGTTTTTTTTTTACATCTTTTGTGGGTTTTTTTTTTGCATTTTTTTGGTTTTTTTTTGCATTTTTTTTGCATTTTTTTGCATTTTTTTTGCATTTTTTTTGCATTTTTTTTGCATTTTTTTTGCATTTTTGTGCTTTTTTTGCATTTTTTGTGGGGTTTTTTTGCATTTTTTTTTGCATTTTTTTGTGGGTTTTTTTGCATTTTTTTTGTTTTTTTGCATTTTTTTTTTGCATTTTTTTTGCATTTTTGTGCTTTTTTTTTGCATTTTTTTTGTGTTTTTTTGTGTTTTTTTTTGCATTTTTTTTTGCATTTTTTGTGTTTTTTTTTGCATTTTTTTTGTGTTTTTTTTGCATTTTTTTGTGTTTTTTTGCATTTTTTTTGTGTTTTTTTTTTTTTACATTTTTTGTGGGGTTTTTTGCATTTTTTTGTGGGGTTTTTTTGCATTTTTTTGTTTTTTTTTTGCATTTTTTTTGCATTTTTTTGCATTTTTTTTGCATTTTTTTTGCATTTTTTTTGCATTTTTTTTGCATTTTTTTTGCATTTTTGTGCTTTTTTTTTGCATTTTTTGTGGGGTTTTTTGCATTTTTTTTTGCATTTTTTTGCATTTTTTTTGTTTTTTTGCATTTTTTTTGCATTTTTTTTGCATTTTTTTGCATTTTTTTTTGCATTTTTGTGCTTTTTTTTGCATTTTTTGTGTGTTTTTTTTGCATTTTTTGTGTTTTTTTTGCATTTTTTTGCATTTTTTTTGTGTTTTTTTGCATTTTTTTTGCATTTTTTGTGGGGTTTTTTTGCATTTTTTTTTGCATTTTTTGTGTGTTTTTTTGCATTTTTTTTGCATTTTTTGTGGGTTTTTTTGCATTTTTTTGTGTTTTTTTTTTGTGTTTTTTTGGTGTTTTTTTTGCATTTTTTTGTGTTTTTTTGCATTTTTTTTGTGTTTTTTTTTTTACATTTTTTGTGGGTTTTTTTTTGCATTTTTTTGGTTTTTTTTTGCATTTTTTTTGCATTTTTTTGCATTTTTTTTGCATTTTTTTTGCATTTTTTTTGCATTTTTTTTGCATTTTTGTGCTTTTTTTGCATTTTTTGTGGGGTTTTTTGCATTTTTTTTTGCATTTTTTTGTGGGTTTTTTTGCATTTTTTTTGTTTTTTTGCATTTTTTTTTTGCATTTTTTTGTGTTTTTTTTGCATTTTTTGTGGGTTTTTTTTGCATTTTTTTTGCATTTTTTGTGTTTTTTTTGCATTTTTTTGTGGGATTTTTGCATTTTTTTTGCATTTTTTGTGGGGTTTTTTTTGCATTTTTTTGCATTTTTTTGCATTTTTTTTGCATTTTTTGTGGTTTTTTTTGCATTTTTTTGTGTTTTTTTTTTATTTTTTGTGGGTTATTTTTGCATTTTTTTTAAATTTTTTGTGTTTTTTTTGCATTTTTTTTTGCATTTTTTGTGGGTTTTTTTGCATTTTTTTTGTGTTTTTTTTTGCATTTTTTGAGGGTTTTTTTTGCATTTTTTGTGGTTTTTTTACATTTTTTGTGGGTTTTTTTTGCATTTTTTTTGCATTTTTTTGTGGGTTTTTTTTAATTTTTTTTGCATTTTTTTTGAGTTTTTTTTTGCATTTTTTTTGCATTTTTTTTTGCATTTTTTTGCATTTTTTTTGCATTTTTTGTGTTTTTTTTTGCATTTTTTGTGTTTTTTTTGCATTTTTTTTTGCATTTTTTGTGGGTTTTTTTGCATTTTTTTTTCATTTTTTTGCATTTTTTTTTGCATTTTTTTTGTGTTTTTTTTGCATTTTTTTGTGGGATTTTTGCATTTTTTTTGCATTTTTTGTGGGGTTTTTTTTGCATTTTTTTGCATTTTTTGTGGGGTTTTTTTGCATTTTTTTTTGCATTTTTTGTGGGGTTTTTTTGCATTTTTTTAGCATTTTTTGCATTTTTTTGTGTATTTTTTGCATTTTTTTTTGCATTTTTTGTGGGTTTTTTTGCATTTTTTTTGCATTTTTTTTTGCATTTTTTGTGGGTTTTTTTGCATTTTTTTGCATTTTTTTTTGCATTTTTTGTGGGTTTTTTTTTGCATTTTTTGTGGTTTTTTTACATTTTTTGTGGGTTTTTTTTGCATTTTTTGCATTTTTTTTTGCATTTTTTGTGGGGGTTTTTTTGCATTTTTTTTGCATTTTTTTTGCATTTTTTGTGTTTTTTTTGCATTTTTTTGTGTTTTTTTTGCATTTTTTGTGGGTTTTTTTTGCATTTTTTTTGCATTTTTTGTGTGTTTTTTTTGCATTTTTTTTTTGCATTTTTTGTGTTTTTTTTTTGCATTTTTTTTGCATTTTTTTTGCATTTTTTTTGCATTTTTTGTTTTTTTTTTTGCATTTTTTTGTGTTTTTTTTGCATTTTTTGTGTGTTTTTTTTGCATTTTTTTTTGCATTTTTTGTGGGGTTTTTTTGCATTTTTTTGTGTTTTTTTTTACATTTTTTGTGGGGTTTTTTTGCATTTTTTTTGCATTTTTTTTGCATTTTTTTGTGGGTTTTTTTTAAATTTTTGTTGCATTTTTTTTTTTTTTTTTTTTGCATTTTTTTGCATTTTTTTGCATTTTTTTGCATTTTTTTTGCATTTTTTTTTTTTTTTTGCATTTTTTTGTGTTTTTTTTGCATTTTTTTTTTGCATTTTTTGTAGGGTTTTTTTTGCATTTTTTTGCATTTTTTGTTTTTTTTGCATTTTTTTTGCATTTTTTGTGGGTTTTTTTGCATTTTTTTTTGCATTTTTTGTGTTTTTTTTACATTTTTTGTGTTTTTTTTGCATTTTTTTTGCATTTTTTTGTGGGGTTTTTTTAATTTTTTTTGCATTTTTTTTGTGTTTTTTTTGCATTTTTTTTGCATTTTTTTTGCATTTTTTTGCATTTTTTTTTTATTTTTTGTGTTTTTTTTTGCATTTTTTTGTGTTTTTTTTTATTTTTTGTGGGTTATTTTTGCATTTTTTTTAAATTTTTTGTGTGTTTTTTTTGCATTTTTTTTTGCATTTTTTGTGGGTTTTTTTGCATTTTTTTTTGCATTTTTTTTTGCATTTTTTGAGGGTTTTTTTTGCATTTTTTGTGGTTTTTTTACATTTTTTGTGGGTTTTTTTGCATTTTTTTTGCATTTTTTTGTGGGTTTTTTTTAATTTTTTTTGCATTTTTTTTGAGTTTTTTTTTGCATTTTTTTTGCATTTTTTTTGCATTTTTTTGCATTTTTTTTGCATTTTTTGTGGTTTTTTTTGCATTTTTTGTGTTTTTTTTGCATTTTTTTTTGCATTTTTTGTGGGTTTTTTTGCATTTTTTTGCATTTTTTTTGCATTTTTTTTGCATTTTTTTTGTTTTTTTTGCATTTTTTTTTTTGCATTTTTTGTGGGTTTTTTTGCATTTTTTTGCATTTTTTTGCATTTTTTTTGCATTTTTTGTGTTTTTTTTTTTTTGCATTTTTTTGTGTTTTTTTTTTTACATTTTTTGTGGGTTTTTATTGCATTTTTTGTGGTTTTTTTACATTTTTTGTGGGTTTTTTTGCATTTTTTTTGCATTTTTTTTTGCATTTTTTGTGGGTTTTTTTGCATTTTTTTGCATTTTTTTTTGCATTTTTTGTGGGTTTTTTTGCATTTTTTTGTGTTTTTTTTGCATTTTTTGTGGGTTTTTTTTGCATTTTTTTTGCATTTTTTGTGTTTTTTTTTGCATTTTTTTGTGGGATTTTTGCATTTTTTTTGCATTTTTTGGTGGTTTTTTTTTGCATTTTTTTGCATTTTTTGTGGGTTTTTTTTGCATTTTTTTTTGCATTTTTTGTGGGTTTTTTTGCATTTTTTTTGCATTTTTTTTGCATTTTTTTGTGGGTTTTTTTTAAATTTTTGTTGCATTTTTTTTTTTTGCATTTTTTTGCATTTTTTTGCATTTTTTTGCATTTTTTTTGCATTTTTTGTGTTTTTTTTGCATTTTTTTGTGTTTTTTTTGCATTTTTTTTTTGCATTTTTTGTAGGGTTTTTTTTTGCATTTTTTTGCATTTTTTGTGTTTTTTTTGCATTTTTTTTGCATTTTTTGTGGGTTTTTTTGCATTTTTTTTTGCATTTTTTGTGGTTTTTTTACATTTTTTGTGTTTTTTTTTGCATTTTTTTTGCATTTTTTTGTGGGGTTTTTTTAATTTTTTTTGCATTTTTTTTGTGTTTTTTTTTGCATTTTTTTGCATTTTTTTTGCATTTTTTTGCATTTTTTTTGCATTTTTTGTGGTTTTTTTTGCATTTTTTTGTGTTTTTTTTTTATTTTTTGTGGGTTATTTTTGCATTTTTTTTAAATTTTTTGTGTTTTTTTTGCATTTTTTTTTGCATTTTTTGTGGGTTTTTTTGCATTTTTTTTGTGTTTTTTTTTGCATTTTTTGAGGGGTTTTTTTGCATTTTTTGTGGTTTTTTTACATTTTTTGTGGGTTTTTTTGCATTTTTTTTGCATTTTTTTGTGGGTTTTTTTTAATTTTTTTTGCATTTTTTTTGAGTTTTTTTTTGCATTTTTTTTGCATTTTTTTTGCATTTTTTTGCATTTTTTTTGCATTTTTTGTGTTTTTTTTTGCATTTTTTGTGTTTTTTTTGCATTTTTTTTTGCATTTTTTGTGGGTTTTTTTGCATTTTTTTTTCATTTTTTTTTCATTTTTTTTGCATTTTTTTTGTGTTTTTTTTGCATTTTTTTTTTTGCATTTTTTGTGGGTTTTTTTTGCATTTTTTTGCATTTTTTTTGCATTTTTTTGCATTTTTTTTGCATTTTTTGTGTTTTTTTTGCATTTTTTTTGCATTTTTTGTGGGTTTTTTTGCATTTTTTTTGCATTTTTTGTGTTTTTTTTTTTGCATTTTTTGTGGGGTTTTTTTGCATTTTTTGTGGTTTTTTTACATTTTTTGTGGGTTTTTTTGCATTTTTTTTTTGCATTTTTTTTTGCATTTTTTGTGGTTTTTTTGCATTTTTTTGCATTTTTTTTTGCATTTTTTGTGGGTTTTTTTGCATTTTTTTGTGTTTTTTTTGCATTTTTTGTGGGTTTTTTTGCATTTTTTTTGCATTTTTTGTGTTTTTTTTGCATTTTTTTGTGGGATTTTTGCATTTTTTTTGCATTTTTTGTGGGGTTTTTTTTGCATTTTTTTGCATTTTTTGTGGGGTTTTTTTGCATTTTTTTTTGCATTTTTTGTGGGTTTTTTTTTGCATTTTTTTAGCATTTTTTGCATTTTTTTGTGTATTTTTTGCATTTTTTTTTGCATTTTTTGTGGGTTTTTTTGCATTTTTTTTGCATTTTTTTTTGCATTTTTTGTGGGTTTTTTTGCATTTTTTTGCATTTTTTTTTGCATTTTTTGTGGGTTTTTTTTGCATTTTTTGTGGTTTTTTTACATTTTTTGTGGGTTTTTTTTGCATTTTTTGCATTTTTTTTTGCATTTTTTGTGGGGGTTTTTTTGCATTTTTTTTGCATTTTTTTTGCATTTTTTGTGGGGTTTTTTTTGCATTTTTTGTGGTTTTTTTACATTTTTTGTGGGTTTTTTTGCATTTTTTTTGTTTTTTTTTGCATTTTTTTTTTGCATTTTTTTTGCATTTTTTTTGCATTTTTTGTGTTTTTTTTTGCATTTTTTTGTGTTTTTTTTGCATTTTTTGTGGGTTTTTTTTGCATTTTTTTTGCATTTTTTGTGTGTTTTTTTTGCATTTTTTTTTTGCATTTTTTGTGTGTTTTTTTGCATTTTTTTTGCATTTTTTTTTGCGTTTTTTGTGGGGTTTTTTTTGCATTTTTTGTGGTTTTTTTACATTTGTTGTGGGTTTTTTTAATTTTTTTTGCATTTTTTTTGTGGTTTTTTTTGCATTTTTTTTGCATTTTTTTTGCATTTTTGTTGCATTTTTTGTGTTTTTTTTTGCATTTTTTTGTGTTTTTTTTGCATTTTTTGTGGGTTTTTTTTGCATTTTTTGTGTGTTTTTTTTGCATTTTTTTTGCATTTTTTGTGGGGGTTTTTTGCATTTTTTTGTGTTTTTTTTTAACATTTTTTGTGGGGTTTTTTGCATTTTTTGTGGGGTTTTTTTGCATTTTTTTGTTTTTTTTGCATTTTTTTGTGTTTTTTTTGCATTTTTTGTGGGTTTTTTTTGCATTTTTTGTGTGTTTTTTTGCATTTTTTTTGCATTTTTGTGCTTTTTTTTGCATTTTTTGTGTTTTTTTTGCATTTTTTTTGCATTTTTTTTGCATTTTTTTGTGTTTTTTTTGCATTTTTTTGTGTTTTTTTTGCATTTTTTTTGAATTTTTTGTGGTTTTTTTTTTATTTTTTGTGGGTTTTTTTGCATTTTTTTGTGTTTTTTTTTTTTACATTTTTTGTGGGGTTTTTTGCATTTTTTTGTTTTTTTTTGCATTTTTTTGCATTTTTTTGCATTTTTTTTGCATTTTTTTTGCATTTTTTTTGCATTTTTTTTGCATTTTTGTGCTTTTTTTTGCATTTTTTGTGGGGTTTTTGCATTTTTTTTTGCATTTTTAGTGGGTTTTTTTCCATTTTTTTTGCATTTTTTGTGTTTTTTTTTGCATTTGTTTTGCATTTTTTTGTGTTTTTTTTTGCATTTTTTTTGCATTTTTTGTGGGTTTTTTTTGCATTTTTTTTGCATTTTTTGTGTGTTTTTTTTGCATTTTTTTGCATTTTATTTGTGTTTTTTTGCTTTTTTTTTGCATTTTTTGTGGGTTTTTTTGCATTTTTTTGCATTTTTTTTTGCATTTTTTGTGTTTTTTTTTGCATTTTTTTGCATTTTTTTGCATTTTTTTTGCATTTTTTGTGTTTTTTTTTTGCATTTTTTTGTGTTTTTTTTTGCATTTTTTTTTTTTTTTTTGCATTTTTTTTTGCATTTTTTTTGCATTTTTTTGCATTTTTTTTGCTTTTTTTTGCATTTTTTGTGGGGTTTTTTGCATTTTTTTTTGCATTTTTAGTGGGTTTTTTTGCATTTGTTTTGCATTTTTTGGTTTTTTTTTTGCATTTTTTTTTGCATGTTTTGTGGGGTTTTTTTTGCATTTTTTTTGCATTTTTTGTGTGTTTTTTTTGCATTTTTTTGCATTTTTTGTGGGTTTTTTTTTTTACATTTTTTTGTGTTTTTTTGCATTTTTTTGCATTTTTTTTGCATTTTTTTTTGCATTTTTTTTGCATTTTTTTGCATTTTTTTTGCATTTTTTTTGCATTTTTTGTGTTTTTTTTTTGCATTTTTTTGCATTTTTTTTTGTGTTTTTTTGCATTTTTTTTTGCATTTTTTGTGGGGTTTTTTTGCATTTTTTTTGCATTTTTTTGCATTTTTTTTGCATTTTTGTGCTTTTTTTTTGCATTTTTTTTGTTTTTTTTGCATTTTTTATGGGTTTTTTTTGCATTTTTTTGTTTTTTTTTTGCATTTTTTTTGCATTTTTTTGCATTTTTTTTGCATTTTTTTTGCATTTTTTTTGCATTTTTTTTGCATTTTTGTGCTTTTTTTTGCATTTTTGTGCTTTTTTTGCATTTTTTTTTTGCATTTTTTGTGGGGTTTTTTTGCATTTTTTTTGCATTTTTTGTGTGTTTTTTTGCATTTTTTTGTGTTTTTTTTTTTACATTTTTTGTGGGGTTTTTTGCATTTTTTGTGGGTTTTTTTTGCATTTTTTTGTTTTTTTTTTGCATTTTTTTTGCATTTTTTTGCATTTTTTTGCATTTTTTTTGCTTTTTTTTGCATTTTTTGTGGGGTTTTTTGCATTTTTTTTTGCATTTTTAGTGGGTTTTTTTGCATTTGTTTTGCATTTTTTGTTTTTTTTTTGCATTTTTTTTGCATGTTTTGTGGGGTTTTTTTTGCATTTTTTTTGCATTTTTTGTGTGTTTTTTTTGCATTTTTTTTGCATTTTTTGTGGGTTTTTTTGCATTTTTTTGTGTTTTTTTTGCATTTTTTGTGGGTTTTTTTTTACATTTTTTTGTGTTTTTTTTGCATTTTTTTGCATTTTTTTTTGCATTTTTTTTTGCATTTTTTTTGCATTTTTTTGCATTTTTTTTGCATTTTTTTTGCATTTTTTGTGTTTTTTTTTGCATTTTTTTGCATTTTTTTGTGTTTTTTTGCATTTTTTTTTGCATTTTTTGTGGGGTTTTTTTTGCATTTTTTTTGCATTTTTTTGCATTTTTTTTGCATTTTTGTGCTTTTTTTTTGCATTTTTTTTGTGTTTTTTTGTGTTTTTTTTGCATTTTTTTTGCATTTTTTGTGTTTTTTTTGCATTTTTTTTGTGTTTTTTTTTGCATTTTTTTGTGTTTTTTTGCATTTTTTTTGTGTTTTTTTTTTTTTACATTTTTTGTGGGGTTTTTTGCATTTTTTGTGGGGTTTTTTTGCATTTTTTTGTTTTTTTTTTGCATTTTTTTTGCATTTTTTTGCATTTTTTTTGCATTTTTTTTGCATTTTTTTTGCATTTTTTTTGCATTTTTTTTGCATTTTTGTGCTTTTTTTTTGCATTTTTTGTGGGGTTTTTTGCATTTTTTTTTGCATTTTTTTGCATTTTTTTTGTTTTTTTGCATTTTTTTTTGCATTTTTTTTGCATTTTTTTGCATTTTTTTTTGCATTTTTGTGCTTTTTTTTGCATTTTTTGTGTGTTTTTTTTGCATTTTTTGTGTTTTTTTTGCATTTTTTTGCATTTTTTTTGTGTTTTTTTGCATTTTTTTTGCATTTTTTGTGGGGTTTTTTTGCATTTTTTTTGCATTTTTTGTGTGTTTTTTTGCATTTTTTTTGCATTTTTTGTGGGTTTTTTTGCATTTTTTTGTGTTTTTTTTTGTGTTTTTTTGGTGTTTTTTTTGCATTTTTTTGTGTTTTTTTGCATTTTTTTTGTGTTTTTTTTTTACATCTTTTGTGGGTTTTTTTTTGCATTTTTTTGGTTTTTTTTTGCATTTTTTTTGCATTTTTTTGCATTTTTTTTGCATTTTTTTTGCATTTTTTTTGCATTTTTTTTGCATTTTTGTGCTTTTTTTGCATTTTTTGTGGGGTTTTTTTGCATTTTTTTTTGCATTTTTTTGTGGGTTTTTTTGCATTTTTTTTGTTTTTTTGCATTTTTTTTTTGCATTTTTTTTGCATTTTTGTGCTTTTTTTTTGCATTTTTTTTGTGTTTTTTTGTGTTTTTTTTGCATTTTTTTTGCATTTTTTGTGTTTTTTTTGCATTTTTTTGTGTTTTTTTTGCATTTTTTTGTGTTTTTTTGCATTTTTTTTGTGTTTTTTTTTTTTTACATTTTTTGTGGGGTTTTTTGCATTTTTTGTGGGGTTTTTTTGCATTTTTTTGTTTTTTTTTTGCATTTTTTTTGCATTTTTTTGCATTTTTATTGCATTTTTTTTGCATTTTTTTGGCATTTTTTTTGCATTTTTTTTGCATTTTTGTGCTTTTTTTTTGCATTTTTTGTGGGGTTTTTTGCATTTTTTTTTGCATTTTTTTGCATTTTTTTTGTTTTTTTGCATTTTTTTTTGCATTTTTTTTGCATTTTTTTGCATTTTTTTTTGCATTTTTGTGCTTTTTTTTGCATTTTTTGTGTGTTTTTTTTGCATTTTTTGTGTTTTTTTTGCATTTTTTTGCATTTTTTTTGTGTTTTTTTGCATTTTTTTTGCATTTTTTGTGGGGTTTTTTTGCATTTTTTTTTGCATTTTTTGTGTGTTTTTTTGCATTTTTTTTGCATTTTTTGTGGGTTTTTTTGCATTTTTTTGTGTTTTTTTTTGTGTTTTTTTGGTGTTTTTTTTGCATTTTTTTGTGTTTTTTTGCATTTTTTTTGTGTTTTTTTTTTTACATTTTTTGTGGGTTTTTTTTTGCATTTTTTTGGTTTTTTTTTGCATTTTTTTTGCATTTTTTTGCATTTTTTTTGCATTTTTTTTGCATTTTTTTTGCATTTTTTTTGCATTTTTGTGCTTTTTTTGCATTTTTTGTGGGGTTTTTTGCATTTTTTTTTGCATTTTTTTGTGGGTTTTTTTGCATTTTTTTTGTTTTTTTGCATTTTTTTTTTGCATTTTTTTTTGCATTTTTTTGCATTTTTTTTGTGTTTTTTTTGCATTTTTTTTGCATTTTTTGTGGGGTTTTTTTGCATTTTTTTGCATTTTTTGTGTGTTTTTTTTGCATTTTTTTTTGCATTTTTTGTGGGGTTTTTTGCATTTTTTTTGTGTTTTTTTTTGCATTTTTTTGGTGGTTTTTTTGCATTTTTTTGTGTTTTTTTGCATTTTTTTTGTGTTTTTTTTTTTACATTTTTTGTGGGGTTTTTTGCATTTTTTGTGGGGTTTTTTTGCATTTTTTTGTTTTTTTTGCATTTTTTTTGCATTTTTTTGCATTTTTTTGCATTTTTTTTGCTTTTTTTTGCATTTTTTGTGGGGTTTTTTGCATTTTTTTTTGCATTTTTAGTGGGTTTTTTTGCATTTGTTTTGCATTTTTTGTTTTTTTTTTGCATTTTTTTTTGCATGTTTTGTGGGGTTTTTTTTGCATTTTTTTGCATTTTTTGTGTGTTTTTTTTGCATTTTTTTTTGCATTTTTTGTGGGTTTTTTTGCATTTTTTGTGTTTTTTTTGCATTTTTTGTGGGTTTTTTTTTACATTTTTTTGTGTTTTTTTTGCATTTTTTTGCATTTTTTTTTGCATTTTTTTTTGCATTTTTTTTGCATTTTTTTGCATTTTTTTGCATTTTTTTTGCATTTTTTGTGTTTTTTTTTGCATTTTTTTGCATTTTTTTTTGTGTTTTTTTGCATTTTTTTTTTGCATTTTTTGTGGGGTTTTTTTTGCATTTTTTTTGCATTTTTTTGCATTTTTTTTGCATTTTTGTGCTTTTTTTTTGCATTTTTTTTGTGTTTTTTTTGCATTTTTTTGTGGGTTTTTTTGCATTTTTTTTGTGTTTTTTGTGTTTTTTTTGCATTTTTTTTTGCATTTTTTGTGGTTTTTTTTGCATTTTTTTTGTGTTTTTTTTGCATTTTTTTGTGTTTTTTTGCATTTTTTTTGTGTTTTTTTTTTTTTTTACATTTTTTGTGGGGTTTTTTGCATTTTTTGTGGGTTTTTTTTGCATTTTTTTGTTTTTTTTTTGCATTTTTTTTGCATTTTTTTGCATTTTTTTTGCATTTTTTTTGCATTTTTTTTGCATTTTTTTTGCATTTTTTTTGCATTTTTGTGCTTTTTTTTTTGCATTTTTTGTGGGGTTTTTTGCATTTTTTTTTGCATTTTTTTGCATTTTTTTTGTTTTTTTGCATTTTTTTTTGCATTTTTTTTGCATTTTTTTGCATTTTTTTTTGCATTTTTGTGCTTTTTTTTGCATTTTTTGTGTGTTTTTTTTGCATTTTTTTTTGCATTTTTTGTGGGTTTTTTTGCATTTTTTTGTGTTTTTTTTGTGTTTTTTTGGTGTTTTTTTTGCATTTTTTTGTGTTTTTTTGCATTTTTTGTGGGTTTTTTTGCATTTTTTTTGTTTTTTTGCATTTTTTTTTTGCATTTTTTTTTGCATTTTTTTGCATTTTTTTTGTGTTTTTTTTGCATTTTTTTTGCATTTTTTGTGGGGTTTTTTTGCATTTTTTTGCATTTTTTGTGTGTTTTTTTTGCATTTTTTTTTGCATTTTTTGTGGGGTTTTTTGCATTTTTTTTGTGTTTTTTTTTTGCATTTTTTTGGTGGTTTTTTTGCATTTTTTTGTGTTTTTTTGCATTTTTTTTGTGTTTTTTTTTTTACATTTTTTGTGGGGTTTTTTGCATTTTTTGTGGGGTTTTTTTGCATTTTTTTGTTTTTTTTTTGCATTTTTTTTGCATTTTTTTGCATTTTTTTGCATTTTTTTTGCTTTTTTTTGCATTTTTTGTGGGGTTTTTTGCATTTTTTTTTGCATTTTTAGTGGGTTTTTTTGCATTTGTTTTGCATTTTTTGTGGGGTTTTTTGCATTTTTTTTTTGCATGTTTTGTGGGGTTTTTTTTGCATTTTTTTGCATTTTTTGTGTGTTTTTTTTGCATTTTTTTTTGCATTTTTTGTGGGTTTTTTTGCATTTTTGTGTTTTTTTTGCATTTTTTGTGGGTTTTTTTTTTACATTTTTTTGTGTTTTTTTTGCATTTTTTTGCATTTTTTTTTGCATTTTTTTTTGCATTTTTTTTGCATTTTTTTTGCATTTTTTGTGTTTTTTTTTGCATTTTTTTGCATTTTTTTTTGTGTTTTTTTGCATTTTTTTTTTGCATTTTTTGTGGGGTTTTTTTTGCATTTTTTTTGCATTTTTTTGCATTTTTTTTGCATTTTTGTGCTTTTTTTTTGCATTTTTTTTGTGTTTTTTTTGCATTTTTTTGTGGGTTTTTTTGCATTTTTTTTGTGTTTTTTGTGTTTTTTTTGCATTTTTTTTGTGTTTTTTTTGCATTTTTTTGTGTTTTTTTGCATTTTTTTGTGTTTTTTTTTTTTTTTACATTTTTTGTGGGTTTTTTTGCATTTTTTGTGGGTTTTTTTTGCATTTTTTTGTTTTTTTTTTGCATTTTTTTTGCATTTTTTTGCATTTTTTTGCATTTTTTTTGCATTTTTTTTGCATTTTTTTTGCATTTTTTTTGCATTTTTTTTGCATTTTTGTGCTTTTTTTTTGCATTTTTTGTGGGGTTTTTTGCATTTTTTTTTGCATTTTTTTGCATTTTTTTTGTTTTTTTGCATTTTTTTTTGCATTTTTTTTGCATTTTTTTTGCATTTTTTTTTGCATTTTTGTGCTTTTTTTTGCATTTTTTGTGTGTTTTTTTTGCATTTTTTTTTGCATTTTTTGTGGGTTTTTTTGCATTTTTTTGTGTTTTTTTTGTGTTTTTTTGGTGTTTTTTTTGCATTTTTTTGTGTTTTTTTGCATTTTTTTTGTGTTTTTTTTTTTACATTTTTTGTGGGTTTTTTTTGCATTTTTTGTGGGTTTTTTTTGCATTTTTTTGTTTTTTTTTTGCATTTTTTTTGCATTTTTTTGCATTTTTTTTGCATTTTTTTTGCATTTTTTTTGCATTTTTTTTGCATTTTTTTTGCATTTTTGTGCTTTTTTTGCATTTTTTGTGGGGTTTTTTGCATTTTTTTTTGCATTTTTTTGTGGGTTTTTTTGCATTTTTTTTGTTTTTTTGCATTTTTTTTTTGCATTTTTTTTTGCATTTTTTTGCATTTTTTTTTGCATTTTTGTAGTTTTTTTTTTAATTTTTTGTGGGTTTTTTTGCATTTTTTTGTGTTTTTTTTTTTTACATTTTTTGTGGGGTTTTTTGCATTTTTTTGTTTTTTTTTTGCATTTTTTTGCATTTTTTTGCATTTTTTTTGCATTTTTGTGGTTTTTTTTTTAATTTTTTGTGGGTTTTTTTGCATTTTTGTAGTTTTTTTTTTAATTTTTTGTGGGTTTTTTTTTACATTTTTTTGTGTTTTTTTTGCATTTTTTGGCATTTTTTTTTGCATTTTTTTTTGCATTTTTTTTGCATTTTTTTTGCATTTTTTTTTGTGTTTTTTTGCATTTTTTTTTTGCATTTTTTGTGGGGGTTTTTTTGCATTTTTTTTGCATTTTTTTGCATTTTTTTTGCATTTTTGTGCTTTTTTTTTGCATTTTTTTTGTGTTTTTTTTGCATTTTTTTGTGGGTTTTTTTGCATTTTTTTTGTGTTTTTTGTGTTTTTTTTGCATTTTTTTTTGCATTTTTTGTGGTTTTTTTTGCATTTTTTTTGTGTTTTTTTGCATTTTTTTGTGTTTTTTTGCATTTTTTTTGTGTTTTTTTTTTTTTTTACATTTTTTGTGGGTTTTTTTGCATTTTTTGTGGTTTTTTTTTGCATTTTTTTGTTTTTTTTTTGCATTTTTTTTGCATTTTTTTGCATTTTTTTTGCATTTTTTTTGCATTTTTTTTGCATTTTTTTTGCATTTTTTTTGCATTTTTGTGCTTTTTTTTTGCATTTTTTGTGGGGTTTTTTGCATTTTTTTTTGCATTTTTTTGCATTTTTTTTGTTTTTTTGCATTTTTTTTTGCATTTTTTTTGCATTTTTTTGCATTTTTTTTTGCATTTTTGTGCTTTTTTTTGCATTTTTTGTGTGTTTTTTTTGCATTTTTTTTTGCATTTTTTGTGGGTTTTTTTGCATTTTTTTGTGTTTTTTTTTGTGTTTTTTTGGTGTTTTTTTTGCATTTTTTTGTGTTTTTTTGCATTTTTTTTGTGTTTTTTTTTTTTACATTTTTTGTGGGTTTTTTTGCATTTTTTGTGGGTTTTTTTTGCATTTTTTTGTTTTTTTTTTGCATTTTTTTTGCATTTTTTTGCATTTTTTTTGCATTTTTTTTGCATTTTTTTTGCATTTTTTTTGCATTTTTTTTGCATTTTTGTGCTTTTTTGCATTTTTTGTGGGGTTTTTTGCATTTTTTTTTGCATTTTTTTGTGGGTTTTTTTGCATTTTTTTTGTTTTTTTGCATTTTTTTTTTGCATTTTTTTTTGCATTTTTTTGCATTTTTTTTTGCATTTTTGTAGTTTTTTTTTTAATTTTTTGTGGGTTTTTTTGCATTTTTTTGTGTTTTTTTTTTTTACATTTTTTGTGGGGTTTTTTGCATTTTTTTGTTTTTTTTTTGCATTTTTTTGCATTTTTTTGCATTTTTTTGCATTTTTGTGGTTTTTTTTTTAATTTTTTGTGGGTTTTTTTGCATTTTTTTGTGTTTTTTTTTTTTACATTTTTTGTGGGGTTTTTTGCATTTTTTTGTTTTTTTTTTGCATTTTTTTGCATTTTTTTGCATTTTTTTTGCATTTTTTTTGCATTTTTTTTGCATTTTTTTTGCATTTTTGTGCTTTTTTTTGCATTTTTTGTGGGGTTTTTGCATTTTTTTTTGCATTTTTAGTGGGTTTTTTTCCATTTTTTTTGCATTTTTTGTGTTTTTTTTTGCATTTGTTTTGCATTTTTTTGTGTTTTTTTTTGCTTTTTTTTTGCATTTTTTGTGGGGTTTTTTTGCATTTTTTTTGCATTTTTTGTGTGTTTTTTTTGCATTTTTTTGCATTTTATTTGTGTTTTTTTGCTTTTTTTTTGCATTTTTTGTGGGTTTTTTTGCATTTTTTTGCATTTTTTTTTGCATTTTTTGTGGGTTTTTTTTGCATTTTTTTGCATTTTTTTTGCATTTTTTGTGTTTTTTTTTGCATTTTTTTGTGTTTTTTTGCATTTTTTTTGCATTTTTTGTGTTTTTTTTTTGCATTTTTTTGTGGTTTTTTTTGCATTTTTTTTTTTTTTTTTGCATTTTTTTTTGCATTTTTTTTGCATTTTTTTGCATTTTTTTTGCTTTTTTTTGCATTTTTTGTGGGGTTTTTTGCATTTTTTTTTGCATTTTTAGTGGGTTTTTTTGCATTTGTTTTGCATTTTTTGTTTTTTTTTTGCATTTTTTTTTGCATGTTTTGTGGGGTTTTTTTTGCATTTTTTTTGCATTTTTTGTGTTTTTTTTGCATTTTTTTTGCATTTTTTGTGGGGTTTTTTTTACATTTTTTTGTGTTTTTTTGCATTTTTTTGCATTTTTTTGCATTTTTTTTTGCATTTTTTTTGCATTTTTTTGCATTTTTTTTGCATTTTTTTTGCATTTTTTGTGTTTTTTTTGCATTTTTTTGCATTTTTTTTTGCATTTTTTTTTGCATTTTTTTTGCATTTTTTTTGCATTTTTTGTGTTTTTTTTTGCATTTTTTTGCATTTTTTTTTGTGTTTTTTTGCATTTTTTTTTTGCATTTTTTGTGGGGTTTTTTTTGCATTTTTTTTTGCATTTTTTTGCATTTTTTTTGCATTTTTGTGCTTTTTTTTTGCATTTTTTTTGTGTTTTTTTTGCATTTTTTTGTGGGTTTTTTTGCATTTTTTTTGTGTTTTTTGTGTTTTTTTTGCATTTTTTTTTGCATTTTTTGTGGTTTTTTTTGCATTTTTTTTGTGTTTTTTTTGCATTTTTTTGTGTTTTTTTGCATTTTTTTTGTGTTTTTTTTTTTTTTTACATTTTTTGTGGGTTTTTTTGCATTTTTTGTGGGTTTTTTTTGCATTTTTTTGTTTTTTTTTTGCATTTTTTTTGCATTTTTTTGCATTTTTTTTGCATTTTTTTTGCATTTTTTTTGCATTTTTTTTGCATTTTTTTTGCATTTTTTTTGCATTTTTGTGCTTTTTTTTTGCATTTTTTGTGGGGTTTTTTGCATTTTTTTTTGCATTTTTTTGCATTTTTTTTGTTTTTTTGCATTTTTTTTTGCATTTTTTTTGCATTTTTTTGCATTTTTTTTTGCATTTTTGTGCTTTTTTTTGCATTTTTTGTGTGTTTTTTTTGCATTTTTTTTTGCATTTTTTGTGGGTTTTTTTGCATTTTTTTGTGTTTTTTTTTGTGTTTTTTTGGTGTTTTTTTTGCATTTTTTTGTGTTTTTTTGCATTTTTTTTGTGTTTTTTTTTTTACATTTTTTGTGGGTTTTTTTGCATTATTTGTGGGTTTTTTTTGCATTTTTTTGTTTTTTTTTTGCATTTTTTTTGCATTTTTTTGCATTTTTTTTGCATTTTTTTTGCATTTTTTTTGCATTTTTTTTGCATTTTTTTTGCATTTTTGTGCTTTTTTTGCATTTTTTGTGGGGTTTTTTGCATTTTTTTTTGCATTTTTTTGTGGGTTTTTTTGCATTTTTTTTGTTTTTTTGCATTTTTTTTTTGCATTTTTTTTTGCATTTTTTTGCATTTTTTTTTGCATTTTTGTAGTTTTTTTTTTAATTTTTTGTGGGTTTTTTTGCATTTTTTTGTGTTTTTTTTTTTTACATTTTTTGTGGGGTTTTTTGCATTTTTTTGTTTTTTTTTTTGCATTTTTTTGCATTTTTTTGCATTTTTTTTGCATTTTTGTGGTTTTTTTTTTAATTTTTTGTGGGTTTTTTTGCATTTTTTTGTGTTTTTTTTTTTTACATTTTTTGTGGGGTTTTTTGCATTTTTTTGCATTTTTTTGCATTTTTTTTGCATTTTTTTTGCATTTTTTTTGCATTTTTTTTGCATTTTTGTGCTTTTTTTTGCATTTTTTGTGGGGTTTTTGCATTTTTTTTTGCATTTTTAGTGGGTTTTTTTCCATTTTTTTTGCATTTTTTGTGTTTTTTTTTGCATTTGTTTTGCATTTTTTTGTGTTTTTTTTTGCATTTTTTTTTGCATTTTTTGTGGGGTTTTTTTGCATTTTTTTTGCATTTTTTGTGTGTTTTTTTTGCATTTTTTTGCATTTTATTTGTGTTTTTTTGCTTTTTTTTTGCATTTTTTGTGGGTTTTTTTGCATTTTTTTGCATTTTTTTTTGCATTTTTTGTGGGTTTTTTTTGCATTTTTTTGCATTTTTTTTTGCATTTTTTGTGTTTTTTTTTGCATTTTTTTGTGTTTTTTTGCATTTTTTTTGCATTTTTTGTGTTTTTTTTTTGCATTTTTTTGTGTTTTTTTTTGCATTTTTTTTTTTTTTTTTGCATTTTTTTTTGCATTTTTTTTGCATTTTTTTGCATTTTTTTTGCTTTTTTTTGCATTTTTTGTGGGGTTTTTTGCATTTTTTTTTGCATTTTTAGTGGGTTTTTTTGCATTTGTTTTGCATTTTTTGTTTTTTTTTTGCATTTTTTTTTGCATGTTTTGTGGGGTTTTTTTTGCATTTTTTTTGCATTTTTTGTGTGTTTTTTTTGCATTTTTTTTGCATTTTTTGTGGGGTTTTTTTTACATTTTTTTGTGTTTTTTTGCATTTTTTTGCATTTTTTTGCATTTTTTTTTGCATTTTTTTTGCATTTTTTTGCATTTTTTTTGCATTTTTTTTGCATTTTTTGTGTTTTTTTTTGCATTTTTTTGCATTTTTTTTGTGTTTTTTTGCATTTTTTTTTTGCATTTTTTGTGGGGTTTTTTTGCATTTTTTTTGCATTTTTTTGCATTTTTTTTGCATTTTTGTGCTTTTTTTTTGCATTTTTTTTGTGTTTTTTTTGCATTTTTTTGTGGGTTTTTTTGCATTTTTTTTGTGTTTTTTTGTGTTTTTTTGCATTTTTTTTTGCATTTTTTGTGTTTTTTTTTGCATTTTTTTTGTGTTTTTTTTGCATTTTTTTGTGTTTTTTTGCATTTTTTTTGTGTTTTTTTTTTTTACATTTTTTGTGGGGTTTTTTGCATTTTTTATGGGTTTTTTTTTGCATTTTTTTGTTTTTTTTTTTGCATTTTTTTTGCATTTTTTTGCATTTTTTTTGCATTTTTTTTGCATTTTTTTTGCATTTTTTTTGCATTTTTGTGCTTTTTTTTGCATTTTTTGTGGGGTTTTTTGCATTTTTTTTGCATTTTTTTGTGGGTTTTTTTGCATTTTTTTGCATTTTTTTTGTTTTTTTGCATTTTTTTTTGCATTTTTTTTGCATTTTTTTGCATTTTTTTTTGCATTTTTGTGCTTTTTTTGCATTTTTTTGCATTTTTTTTGCGTTTTTTTTGCATTTTTTTTTTGCATTTTTTGTGGGGTTTTTTTGCATTTTTTTTGCATTTTTTGTGTGTTTTTTTGCATTTTTTTGTGTTTTTTTTGCATTTTTTTGGTGTTTTTTTTGCATTTTTTTGTGTTTTTTTGCATTTTTTTTGTGTTTTTTTTTTTACATTTTTTGTGGGGTTTTTTGCATTTTTTGTGGGTTTTTTTTGCATTTTTTTGGTTTTTTTTTGCATTTTTTTTGCATTTTTTTGCATTTTTTTGCATTTTTTTTGCTTTTTTTTGCATTTTTTGTGGGGTTTTTTGCATTTTTTTTTGCATTTTTAGTGGGTTTTTTTGCATTTGTTTTGCATTTTTTGTTTTTTTTTTGCATTTTTTTTTGCATGTTTTGTGGGGTTTTTTTTGCATTTTTTTTGCATTTTTTGTGTGTTTTTTTTGCATTTTTTTTGCATTTTTTGTGGGTTTTTTTGCATTTTTTTGTGTTTTTTTTGCATTTTTTGTGGGGTTTTTTTTTACATTTTTTTGTGTTTTTTTTGCATTTTTTTGCATTTTTTTTTGCATTTTTTTTGCATTTTTTTTGCATTTTTTTGCATTTTTTTTGCATTTTTTTTGCATTTTTTGTGTTTTTTTTTGCATTTTTTTGCATTTTTTTTGTGTTTTTTTGCATTTTTTTTTGCATTTTTTGTGGGGTTTTTTTTGCATTTTTTTTGCATTTTTTTGCATTTTTTTTGCATTTTTGTGCTTTTTTTTTGCATTTTTTTTGTGTTTTTTTTGCATTTTTTTGTGGGTTTTTTTGCATTTTTTTTGTGTTTTTTTGTGTTTTTTTTGCATTTTTTTTTGCATTTTTTGTGTTTTTTTTTGCATTTTTTTTGTGTTTTTTTTGCATTTTTTTGTGTTTTTTTGCATTTTTTTTGTGTTTTTTTTTTTTTACATTTTTTGTGGGGTTTTTTGCATTTTTTGTGGGGTTTTTTTGCATTTTTTTTGCATTTTTTGTGTGTTTTTTTTGCATTTTTTTTGCATTTTTTGTGGGGTTTTTTTTACATTTTTTTGTGTTTTTTTGCATTTTTTTGCATTTTTTTGCATTTTTTTTTGCATTTTTTTTGCATTTTTTTGCATTTTTTTTGCATTTTTTTTGCATTTTTTGTGTTTTTTTTTTGCATTTTTTTTTGCATGTTTTGTGGGGGTTTTTTTTGCATTTTTTTTGCATTTTTTGTGTGTTTTTTTTGCATTTTTTTTGCATTTTTTGTGGGGTTTTTTTTACATTTTTTTGTGTTTTTTTGCATTTTTTTGCATTTTTTTGCATTTTTTTTTGCATTTTTTTTGCATTTTTTTGCATTTTTTTTGCATTTTTTTTGCATTTTTTGTGTTTTTTTTTGCATTTTTTTGCATTTTTTTTGTGTTTTTTTGCATTTTTTTTTGCATTTTTTGTGGGGTTTTTTTGCATTTTTTTTTGCATTTTTTTGCATTTTTTTTGCATTTTTGTGCTTTTTTTTTGCATTTTTTTTGTGTTTTTTTTGCATTTTTTTGTGGGTTTTTTTGCATTTTTTTTTGTGTTTTTTTGTGTTTTTTTGCATTTTTTTTTGCATTTTTTGTGTTTTTTTTTGCATTTTTTTTGTGTTTTTTTTGCATTTTTTTGTGTTTTTTTGCATTTTTTTTGTGTTTTTTTTTTTTACATTTTTTGTGGGGTTTTTTGCATTTTTTATGGGTTTTTTTTTGCATTTTTTTGTTTTTTTTTTTGCATTTTTTTTGCATTTTTTTGCATTTTTTTTGCATTTTTTTTGCATTTTTTTTGCATTTTTTTTGCATTTTTGTGCTTTTTTTTGCATTTTTTGTGGGGTTTTTTGCATTTTTTTTGCATTTTTTTGTGGTTTTTTTGCATTTTTTTGCATTTTTTTTGTTTTTTTGCATTTTTTTTTGCATTTTTTTTGCATTTTTTTGCATTTTTTTTTGCATTTTTGTGCTTTTTTTGCATTTTTTTGCATTTTTTTTGCGTTTTTTTTGCATTTTTTTTTTGCATTTTTTGTGGGGTTTTTTTTGCATTTTTTTTGCATTTTTTGTGTGTTTTTTTGCATTTTTTTGTGTTTTTTTTGCATTTTTTTGGTGTTTTTTTTGCATTTTTTTGTGTTTTTTTGCATTTTTTTTGTGTTTTTTTTTTTACATTTTTTGTGGGGTTTTTTGCATTTTTTGTGGTTTTTTTTTGCATTTTTTTGGTTTTTTTTTGCATTTTTTTTGCATTTTTTTGCATTTTTTTGCATTTTTTTTGCTTTTTTTTGCATTTTTTGTGGGGTTTTTTGCATTTTTTTTTGCATTTTTAGTGGGTTTTTTTGCATTTGTTTTGCATTTTTTGTTTTTTTTTTGCATTTTTTTTTGCATGTTTTGTGGGGTTTTTTTTGCATTTTTTTTGCATTTTTTGTGTGTTTTTTTTGCATTTTTTTTGCATTTTTTGTGGGTTTTTTTGCATTTTTTTGTGTTTTTTTTGCATTTTTTGTGGGGTTTTTTTTTACATTTTTTTGTGTTTTTTTTGCATTTTTTTGCATTTTTTTTTGCATTTTTTTTTGCATTTTTTTTGCATTTTTTTGCATTTTTTTTGCATTTTTTTTGCATTTTTTGTGTTTTTTTTTGCATTTTTTTGCATTTTTTTTGTGTTTTTTTGCATTTTTTTTTGCATTTTTTGTGGGGTTTTTTTTGCATTTTTTTTGCATTTTTTTGCATTTTTTTTGCATTTTTGTGCTTTTTTTTTGCATTTTTTTTGTGTTTTTTTTTGCATTTTTTTGTGGGTTTTTTTGCATTTTTTTTGTGTTTTTTTGTGTTTTTTTTGCATTTTTTTTTTGCATTTTTTGTGGTTTTTTTTGCATTTTTTTTGTGTTTTTTTTGCATTTTTTTTGTGTTTTTTTGCATTTTTTTTGTGTTTTTTTTTTTTTACATTTTTTGTGGGGTTTTTTGCATTTTTTGTGGGGTTTTTTTGCATTTTTTTTGCATTTTTTGTGTGTTTTTTTTGCATTTTTTTTGCATTTTTTGTGGGGTTTTTTTTACATTTTTTTGTGTTTTTTTGCATTTTTTTGCATTTTTTTGCATTTTTTTTTGCATTTTTTTTGCATTTTTTTGCATTTTTTTTGCATTTTTTTTGCATTTTTTGTGTTTTTTTTTTGCATTTTTTTTTGCATGTTTTGTGGGGTTTTTTTTGCATTTTTTTTGCATTTTTTGTGTGTTTTTTTTGCATTTTTTTTGCATTTTTTGTGGGGTTTTTTTTACATTTTTTTGTGTTTTTTTGCATTTTTTTGCATTTTTTTGCATTTTTTTTTGCATTTTTTTTGCATTTTTTTGCATTTTTTTTGCATTTTTTTTGCATTTTTTGTGTTTTTTTTTGCATTTTTTTGCATTTTTTTTGTGTTTTTTTGCATTTTTTTTTGCATTTTTTGTGGGGTTTTTTTGCATTTTTTTTTGCATTTTTTTGCATTTTTTTTGCATTTTTGTGCTTTTTTTTTGCATTTTTTTTGTGTTTTTTTTGCATTTTTTTGTGGGTTTTTTTGCATTTTTTTTTGTGTTTTTTTGTGTTTTTTTGCATTTTTTTTTGCATTTTTTGTGTTTTTTTTTGCATTTTTTTTGTGTTTTTTTTGCATTTTTTTGTGTTTTTTTGCATTTTTTTTGTGTTTTTTTTTTTTACATTTTTTGTGGGGTTTTTTGCATTTTTTATGGGTTTTTTTTGCATTTTTTTGTTTTTTTTTTGCATTTTTTTTGCATTTTTTTGCATTTTTTTTGCATTTTTTTTGCATTTTTTTTGCATTTTTTTTGCATTTTTGTGCTTTTTTTTGCATTTTTTGTGGGGTTTTTTGCATTTTTTTTGCATTTTTTTGTGGGTTTTTTTGCATTTTTTTGCATTTTTTTTGTTTTTTTGCATTTTTTTTTGCATTTTTTTTGCATTTTTTTGCATTTTTTTTTGCATTTTTGTGCTTTTTTTGCATTTTTTTGCATTTTTTTTGCGTTTTTTTTGCATTTTTTTTTTGCATTTTTTGTGGGGTTTTTTTGCATTTTTTTTACATTTTTTGTGGGGTTTTTTGCATTTTTTGTGGGTTTTTTTTGCATTTTTTTGTTTTTTTTTTGCATTTTTTTTGCATTTTTTTGCATTTTTTTGCATTTTTTTTGCTTTTTTTTGCATTTTTTGTGGGGTTTTTTGCATTTTTTTTTGCATTTTTAGTGGGTTTTTTTGCATTTGTTTTGCATTTTTTGTTTTTTTTTTGCATTTTTTTTTGCATGTTTTGTGGGGTTTTTTTGCATTTTTTTTGCATTTTTTGTGTGTTTTTTTTGCATTTTTTTTGCATTTTTTGTGGGTTTTTTTGCATTTTTTTGTGTTTTTTTTGCATTTTTTGTGGGTTTTTTTTTTACATTTTTTTGTGTTTTTTTTGCATTTTTTTGCATTTTTTTTTGCATTTTTTTTTGCATTTTTTTTGCATTTTTTTGCATTTTTTTTGCATTTTTTTTGCATTTTTTGTGTTTTTTTTTGCATTTTTTTGCATTTTTTTTGTGTTTTTTTGCATTTTTTTTGCATTTTTTGTGGGGTTTTTTTTGCATTTTTTTTGCATTTTTTTGCATTTTTTTTGCATTTTTGTGCTTTTTTTTGCATTTTTTTTGTGTTTTTTTTGCATTTTTTTGTGGGTTTTTTTGCATTTTTTTTGTGTTTTTTTGTGTTTTTTTTGCATTTTTTTTTGCATTTTTTGTGTTTTTTTTTGCATTTTTTTGTGTTTTTTTTGCATTTTTTTGTGTTTTTTTGCATTTTTTTTGTGTTTTTTTTTTTTTACATTTTTTGTGGGGTTTTTTGCATTTTTTGTGGGGTTTTTTTGCATTTTTTTGTTTTTTTTTTGCATTTTTTTTGCATTTTTTTGCATTTTTTTTGCATTTTTTTTGCATTTTTTTTGCATTTTTTTTGCATTTTTTTTGCATTTTTGTGCTTTTTTTTTGCATTTTTTGTGGGGTTTTTTGCATTTTTTTTTGCATTTTTTTGCATTTTTTTTGCATTTTTTTTTGCATTTTTTTTGCATTTTTTTGCATTTTTTTTTGCATTTTTTTTGCATTTTTGTGCTTTTTTTTTGCATTTTTTGTGTGTTTTTTTTTGCATTTTTTGTGTTTTTTTTGCATTTTTTTGCATTTTTTTTGTGTTTTTTTGCATTTTTTTTGCATTTTTTGTGGGGTTTTTTTGCATTTTTTTTGCATTTTTTGTGTGTTTTTTTTGCATTTTTTTTGCATTTTTTGTGGGTTTTTTTGCATTTTTTTGTGTTTTTTTTGTGTTTTTTTGGTGTTTTTTTTGCATTTTTTTGTGTTTTTTTGCATTTTTTTTGTGTTTTTTTTTTTACATTTTTTGTGGGTTTTTTTTGCATTTTTTTGGTTTTTTTTTGCATTTTTTTTGCTTTTTTTTGCATTTTTTTTGCATTTTTTTTGCATTTTTTTTGCATTTTTGTGCTTTTTTTGCATTTTTTGTGGGGTTTTTTGCATTTTTTTTTGCATTTTTTTGTGGGTTTTTTTGCATTTTTTTTGTTTTTTTGCATTTTTTTTTTGCATTTTTTTTTGCATTTTTTTGCATTTTTTTGTGTTTTTTTTGCATTTTTTTGCATTTTTTGTGGGGTTTTTTTGCATTTTTTTGCATTTTTTGTGTGTTTTTTTTGCATTTTTTTTTGCATTTTTTGTGGGGTTTTTTGCATTTTTTTGTGTTTTTTTTTGCATTTTTTTGGTGTTTTTTTTGCATTTTTTTGTGTTTTTTTGCATTTTTTTTGTGTTTTTTTTTTTACATTTTTTGTGGGGTTTTTTGCATTTTTTGTGGGTTTTTTTTGCATTTTTTTGTTTTTTTTTTGCATTTTTTTTGCATTTTTTTGCATTTTTTTGCATTTTTTTTGCTTTTTTTTGCATTTTTTGTGGGGTTTTTTGCATTTTTTTTTGCATTTTTAGTGGGTTTTTTTGCATTTGTTTTGCATTTTTTGTTTTTTTTTTGCATTTTTTTTGCATGTTTTGTGGGGGTTTTTTTGCATTTTTTTGCATTTTTTGTGTGTTTTTTTTTTTGCATTTTTTGTGGGTTTTTTTGCATTTTTTTGTGTTTTTTTTGCATTTTTTGTGGGTTTTTTTTTACATTTTTTTGTGTTTTTTTTGCATTTTTTTGCATTTTTTTTTGCATTTTTTTTTGCATTTTTTTTGCATTTTTTTGCATTTTTTTTGCATTTTTTTTGCATTTTTTGTGGTTTTTTTTGCATTTTTTTGCATTTTTTTTTGTGTTTTTTTGCATTTTTTTTTGCATTTTTTGTGGGGTTTTTTTTGCATTTTTTTTGCTTTTTTTTTGCATTTTTTTTTGCATTTTTTGTGGTTTTTTTTGCATTTTTTTTGTGTTTTTTTTGCATTTTTTTGTGTTTTTTTGCATTTTTTTTAGCATTTTTTTTTGCATTTTTAGTGGGTTTTTTTGCATTTTTTTTGCATTTTTTTTTGCATTTGTTTTGCATTTTTTTGTGTTTTTTTTGCATTTTTTTTTGCATGTTTTGTGGGGTTTTTTTTTGCATTTTTTTGCATTTTTTGTGTGTTTTTTTTGCATTTTTTTTGCATTTTTTGTGGGTTTTTTTGCATTTTTTTTTTGCATTTTTTTTTGCATTTTTTTGCATTTTTTTGCATTTTTTTGCATTTTTTGTGTTTTTTTTTGCATTTTTTTGTTTTTTTTGCATTTTTTTTGCATTTTTTGTGGGGTTTTTTTGCATTTTTTTTGCATTTTTTGTGTGTTTTTTTTGCATTTTTTTTGCATTTTTTGTGGGTTTTTTTTGCATTTTTTTGTGGGTTTTTTTGCATTTTTTTTGCATTTTTTGTGGGTTTTTTTGCATTTTTTTTTGCATTTTTTGTGGGTTTTTTTGCATTTTTTTTGCATTTTTTTTTTGCATTTTTTTTGCATTTTTTGGCAATTTTTTTGCATTTTTGTGGTTTTTTTTGCATTTTTTTGTGGGTTTTTTTGCATTTTTTTTGTGTTTTTTGCAATTTTTTTTTTGCATTTTTTTAGCATTTATTTTGCATTTTTTTTGCATGTTTTGTGGGGTTTTTTTTGCATTTTTTTTGCATTTTTTGTGTTTTTTTTGCATTTTTTTTGCATTTTTTTTGCATTTTTTTGCATTTTTTTTTGCTTTTTTTTTGCATTTTTTTGCATTTTTTTTGCATTTTTTTGCATTTTTTGTGTTTTTTTTTGCATTTTTTTGCATTTTTTTTGTGTTTTTTTGCATTTTTTTTTGCATTTTTTGTGTGTTTTTTTTGCATTTTTTTTGCATTTTTTTGCATTTTTTTTGCATTTTTGTGTTTTTTTTTGCATTTTTTGTGTGTTTTTTTGCATTTTTTTTGCATTTTTTTTGCATTTTTTTTGTGTTTTTTTTTTGCATTTTTTAGTGTTTTTTTGCATTTTTTTTTAAATTTTTTGTGGTTTTTTTTGCATTTTTTTTTGTGTTTTTTTTTTTTACATTTTTTGTGGGGTTTTTTGCATTTTTTGTGGGTTTTTTTTGCATTTTTTTGTTTTTTTTTTTGCATTTTTTTGCATTTTTTGTGTGTTTTTTTTGCATTTTTTTGCATTTTTTTGTTTTTTTTTTGCATTTTTTTTTGCATTTTTTTTGCATTTTTTTTGCATTTTTTTGCATTTTTTTTTGCATTTTTTTTGCATTTTTTTTGCATTTTTTTTGCATTTTTTTTGCATTTTTGTGCTTTTTTTTTGCATTTTTTGTGGGGTTTTTTGCATTTTTTTTTTGCATTTTTAGTTGGTTTTTTAGTTGGTTTTTTTGCATTTGTTTTGCATTTTTTTGTGTTTTTTTTGCATTTTTTTTTGCATTTTTTGTGGGTTTTTTTTTGCATTTTTTGTGTTTTTTTGCATTTTTTTGCATTTTATTTGTGTTTTTTTGCTTTTTTTTGCATTTTTTGTGGGTTTTTTTGCATTTTTTTGCATTTTTTTTGCAGTTTTTTGTGGGTTTTTTTGCATTTTTTTGCATTTTTTTTGCATTTTTTGTGGGTTTTTTTTGCATTTTTTTTGCATTTTTTTTGCATTTTTTCTGCATTTTTTTGCATTTTTTTTGCATTTTTTTTGCATTTTTTTAGCATTTTTTTTGCATTTTTTTTGCATTTTTTTTGCATTTTTGTGCTTTTTTTTGCATTTTTTGTGGGGTTTTTTGCATTTTTTTTGCATTTTTAGTGGTTTTTTTTTGCATTTTTTTTGCATTTTTTGTGTTTTTTTTTGCATTTGTTTTGCATTTTTTTGTGTTTTTTTTGCGTTTTTTTTGCATGTTTTGTGGGGGTTTTTTTGCATTTTTTTTTGCATTTTTTGTGTTTTTTTTGCATTTTTTTTGCATTTTTTTGTGTTTTTTTTGCATTTTTTGTGGGTTTTTTTACATTTTTTTGTGGTTTTTTTGCATTTTTTTTGCATTTTTTGTGGGTTTTTTTTGCATTTTTTTGTGTTTTTTTGCATTTTTTTGCATTTTTTTTTTTGCATTTTTTTGCATTTTTTTTGCATTTTTTTTGCATTTTTTGTGTTTTTTTTTGCATTTTTTTGCATTTTTTTTGTTTTTTTGCATTTTTTTTGGCATTTTTTGTGGGTTTTTTTTGCATTTTTTTTGCATTTTTTTGCATTTTTTTTGCATTTTTGTGCTTTTTTTTTGCATTTTTTGTGTGTTTTTTTGCATTTTTTGTGTTTTTTTTGCATTTTTTTTGCATTTTTTTTTGTGTTTTTTTTGCATTTTTTTGTGTTTTTTTGCATTTTTTTTTAAATTTTTGTGTTTTTTTTTGCATTTTTTTTGTGTTTTTTTTTTTACATTTTTTGTGGGGTTTTTTGCATTTTTTGTGGGTTTTTTTTGCATTTTTTTGTTTTTTTTTTGCATTTTTTTGCATTTTTTGTGTGTTTTTTTTTGCATTTTTTTGCATTTTTTGTGTTTTTTTTTGCATTTGTTTTGCATTTTTTTGTGTTTTTTTTGCATTTTTTTTTGCATGTTTTGTGGGGTTTTTTTTGCATTTTCTTTGCATTTTTTGCATTTTTTTGCATTTTTTGTGGGGTTTTTTTGCATTTTTTTTGCATTTTTGTGTGTTTTTTTTGCATTTTTTTTTGCATTTTTTGTGTTTTTTTTTTGCATTTTTTTGTGTTTTTTTTGCATTTTTTTTTGCATGTTTTGTGGGGGTTTTTTTTGCATTTTTTTTTACATTTTTTTGTGGTTTTTTTTGCATTTTTTTGCATTTTTTGTGGGTTTTTTTGCATTTTTTGTGTTTTTTTTGCATTTTTTTGCATTTTTTTTTGCATTTTTTTTTGCATTTTTTTTGCATTTTTTTGCATTTTTTTGCATTTTTTTGCATTTTTTTGTGTTTTTTTGCATTTTTTTTTGCATTTTTGTGCTTTTTTTTGCATTTTTTGTGTGTTTTTTTGCATTTTTTGTGTTTCTTTTGCATTTTTTTTGCATTTTTGTGCTTTTTTTTTGCATTTTTTGTGTGTTTTTTTGCATTTTTTGTGTTTCTTTTGCATTTTTTTTGCATTTTTTTGTGTTTTTTTTGCATTTTTTTTTGCATGTTTTGTGGGGGTTTTTTTTGCATTTTTTTTACATTTTTTTGTGGGTTTTTTTGCAATTTTTTTTTGCATTTTTTGTGGGTTTTTTTGCATTTTTTGTGTTTTTTTTGCATTTTTTTGCATTTTTTTTTGCATTTTTTTTTGCATTTTTTTTTGCATTTTTTTGCATTTTTTTGCATTTTTTTGCATTTTTTTTGTGTTTTTTTGCATTTTTTTTGCATTTTTATGCTTTTTTTGCATTTTTTGTGTGTTTTTTTGCATTTTTTGTGTTTCTTTTGCATTTTTTTTGCATTTTTTTTGTGTTTTTTTTGCATTTTTTTGTGTTTTTTTGCATTTTTTTTTAAATTTTTTGTGGTTTTTTTTGCATTTTTTTTGTGTTTTTTTTTTTACATTTTTTGTGTTGTTTTTTGCATTTTTTGTGGGTTTTTTTTGCATTTTTTTGTTTTTTTTTTGCATTTTTTTGCATTTTTTTTGCATTTTTTGTGGGGTTTTTTGCATTTTTTTTTGCATTTTTAGTGGGTTTTTTTGCATTTTTTTTGCATTTTTTGTGTTTTTTTTTGCATTTGTTTTGCATTTTTTTGTGTTTTTTTTGCATTTTTTTTTGCATTTTTTGTGTTTTTTTTGCATTTTTTTGCATTTTTTTTTGCATTTTTAGTGGGTTTTTTTGCATTTTTTTTGCATTTTTTGTGTTTTTTTTTGCATTTGTTTTGCATTTTTTTGCATTTTTTTTGCATTTTTTTTTGCATTTTTTGTGGGTTTTTTTTTTGCATTTTTTTTGCATTTTTTGTGTGTTTTTTTTTGCATTTTTTTGCATTTTATTTGTGTTTTTTTGCTTTTTTTTTGCAATTTTTGTGGTTTTTTTTGGATTTTTTTGCATTTTTTTTTGCATTTTTTGTGTTTTTTTTTTTGCATTTTTTGTGTTTTTTTGCATTTTTTTTGCATTTTTTGTTTTTTTTTTTGCATTTTTTTGTGTTATTTTTTGCATTTTTTTTGCATTTTTTTTGCATTTTTTTTTGCATTTTTTTGCATTTTTTTGCATTTTTTTTGCATTTTTTTTGCATTTTTTTTGCATTTTTTTTGCATTTTTGTGCTTTTTTTTGCATTTTTTTGTGTTTTTTTTGCATTTTTTTTTGCATTTTTTGTGGGGTTTTTTTGCATTTTTTTTTTGCATTTTTTGTGTTTTTTTTTGCATTTTTTTTGCATTTTATTTGTGTTTTTTTTGCTTTTTTTTGCATTTTTTGTGGGTTTTTTTGCATTTTTTTTTGCATTTTTTGTGTTTTTTTTTGCATTTTTTGTGTTTTTTTGCATTTTTTTTGCATTTTTTGTGTTTTTTTTTTTGCATTTTTTTTTGCATTTTTTGTGGGGGTTTTTTTTGCATTTTTTTTGCATTTTTTGTGTGTTTTTTTTGCATTTTTTTGCATTTTATTTGTGTTTTTTTGCTTTTTTTTTGCATTTTTTGTGGTTTTTTTTTGCATTTTTTTGCATTTTTTTTGCATTTTTTGTGTGTTTTTTTTGCATTTTTTGTGTTTTTTTGCATTTTTTTTGCATTTTTTGTGGTTTTTTTTTGCATTTTTTTGTGTTATTTTTTGCATTTTTTTTGCATTTTTTTTGCATTTTTTTTGCATTTTTTTGCATTTTTTTTGCATTTTTTTTGCATTTTTTTTGCATTTTTTTTGCATTTTTGTGCTTTTTTTTGCATTTTTTTGTGTTTTTTTTGCATTTTTTTTTGCATTTTTTGTGGGGTTTTTTTTGCATTTTTTTTTTGCATTTTTTGTGTTTTTTTTGCATTTTTTTTGCATTTTATTTGTTTTTTTGCTTTTTTTTGCATTTTTTGTGGGTTTTTTTGCATTTTTTTGCATTTTTTGTGTTTTTTTTTTGCATTTTTTTGCATTTTTTTTTGCATTTTTTTTGCATTTTTTTGCATTTTTTTTTGCATTTTTTTGCATTTTTTTTGCATTTTTTTGCATTTTTTTTGCATTTTTTTTTGCATTTTTTTTGCATTTTTGTGCTTTTTTTTTGCATTTTTTGTGGGTTTTTTTGCATTTTTAGTGGGTTTTTTTTGCATTTGTTTGCATTTTTTTTGCATTTTTTTTGCATTTTTGTGCATTTTTTTTGCATTTTTTTTGCATTTTTGTGCTTTTTTTTTGCATTTTTTGTGGGTTTTTTTGCATTTTTTGTTGGGTTTTTTGCATTTTTTTTTGCATTTTTAGTGTTTTTTTTTTGCATTTTTTTTGCATTTTTTGTGTTTTTTTTTGCATTTGTTTTGCATTTTTTTGTGTTTTTTTTGCGTTTTTTTTTGCATGTTTTGTGGGGTTTTTTTTGCATTTTTTTTTGCATTTTTTGTGTTTTTTTTGCATTTTTTTTGCATTTTTTGTGGGTTTTTTTGCATTTTTTTGTGTTTTTTTTGCATTTTTTGTGGGTTTTTTTACATTTTTTTGTGTTTTTTTTTGCATTTTTTTGCATTTTTTGTGGGTTTTTTTGCATTTTTTTGTGTTTTTTTTGCATTTTTTTGCATTTTTTTTTGCATTTTTTTTTGCATTTTTTTTTGCATTTTTTTGCATTTTTTTTGCATTTTTTTTGCATTTTTTTTGCATTTTTTGTGGTTTTTTTTGCATTTTTTTGCATTTTTTTTGTGTTTTTTTGCATTTTTTTTGCATTTTTTGTGGGGTTTTTTTGCATTTTTTTTGCATTTTTTTGCATTTTTTTTGCATTTTTGTGCTTTTTTTTGCATTTTTTGTGTGTTTTTTTGCATTTTTTGTGTTTTTTTTGCATTTTTTTTGCATTTTTTTTGTGTTTTTTTTTTGCATTTTTTTGTGTTTTTTTGCATTTTTTTTTAAATTTTTTGTGGTTTTTTTTGCATTTTTTTTTTTTTTTTTTTTTTTACATTTTTTGTGGGGTTTTTTTGCATTTTTTGTGGGGTTTTTTTTGCATTTTTTTGCATTTTTTGTGTGTTTTTTTTGCATTTTTTTTGCATTTTTTTTGCATTTTTGTGCTTTTTTTTTGCATTTTTTGTGGTTTTTTTTGCATTTTTTTTTGCATTTTTAGTGGGTTTTTTTGCATTTTTTTTGCATTTTTTGTGTTTTTTTTTTTGCATTTGTTTGCATTTTTTTTGCATTTTTTTTTGCATTTTTGTGCTTTTTTTGCATTTTTTGTGGGGTTTTTTGCATTTTTTTTTGCATTTTTAGTGGGTTTTTTTGCATTTTTTTTGCATGTTTTGTGGGGGTTTTTTTGCATTTTTTTTGCATTTTTTGTGTTTTTTTTTGCATTTTTTTTGCATTTTTTGTGGGTTTTTTTGCATTTTTTTGTGTTTTTTTTGCATTTTTTGTGGTTTTTTTTACATTTTTTTGTGGTTTTTTTTGCATTTTTTTGCATTTTTTGTGGGTTTTTTTTGCATTTTTTTGTGTTTTTTTTGCATTTTTTTGCATTTTTTTTGCATTTTTTTTTGCATTTTTTTTTGCATTTTTTGTGGGGTTTTTTTGCATTTTTTTTGCATTTTTTTGCATTTTTTTTGCATTTTTGTGCTTTTTTTTGCATTTTTTGTGTGTTTTTTTGCATTTTTTGTGTTTTTTTTGCATTTTTTTTGCATTTTTTTTGTGTTTTTTTGTGTTTTTTTGCATTTTTTTTTAAATTTTTTGTGGTTTTTTTTGCATTTTTTTTTTTTTTTTTTTTTTTTACATTTTTTGTGGGGTTTTTTTGCATTTTTTGTGGGGTTTTTTTTGCATTTTTTTGCATTTTTTGTGTGTTTTTTTGCATTTTTTTTGCATTTTTTGTGTTTTTTTTTGCATTTGTTTGCATTTTTTTTGCATTTTTTTTGCATTTTTGTGCTTTTTTTTGCATTTTTTGTGGGGTTTTTTGCATTTTTTTTTGCATTTTTAGTGGGTTTTTTTGCATTTTTTTTGCATTTTTTGTGTTTTTTTTTGCATTTGTTTGCATTTTTTTTGCATTTTTTTTGCATTTTTGTGCTTTTTTTTGCATTTTTTGTGGGGTTTTTTGCATTTTTTTTTGCATTTTTAGTGGGTTTTTTTGCATTTTTTTTGCATGTTTTGTGGGGGTTTTTTTGCATTTTTTTTTGCATTTTTTGTGTTTTTTTTTGCATTTTTTTTGCATTTTTTGTGGGTTTTTTTGCATTTTTTTGTGTTTTTTTTGCATTTTTTGTGGTTTTTTTTACATTTTTTTGTGGTTTTTTTTTGCATTTTTTTGCATTTTTTGTGGGTTTTTTTGCATTTTTTTGTGTTTTTTTTGCATTTTTTTGCATTTTTTTTTGCATTTTTTTTTGCATTTTTTTTTGCATTTTTTTTTGCATTTTTTGTGGGTTTTTTTTGCATTTTTTTTGCATTTTTTTGCATTTTTTTTGCATTTTTGTGCTTTTTTTGTGTGTTTTTTTGCATTTTTTGTGTTTTTTTTGCATTTTTTTTGCATTTTTTTTGTGGTTTTTTTGCATTTTTTTGTGTTTTTTTGCATTTTTTTTTAAATTTTTTGTGGTTTTTTTTGCATTTTTTTGTGTTTTTTTTGCGTTTTTTTTTTGCATGTTTTGTGGGGGTTTTTTTTTGCATTTTTTTGCATTTTTTGCATTTTTTTGCATTTTTTTTGCATTTTTTTTGCATTTTTTTTGCATTTTTTGTGGTTTTTTTTGCATTTTTTTGCATTTTTTTGTGTTTTTTTGCATTTTTTTTGCATTTTTTGTGGGGTTTTTTTGCATTTTTTTTGCATTTTTTTGCATTTTTTTTGCATTTTTGTGCTTTTTTTTGCATTTTTTGTGTGTTTTTTTGCATTTTTTGTGTTTTTTTTGCATTTTTTTTGCATTTTTTTTGTGTTTTTTTTGCATTTTTTTGTGTTTTTTTGCATTTTTTTTTTAAATTTTTTGTGGTTTTTTTTGCATTTTTTTTTTTTTTTTTTTTTTTTACATTTTTTGTGGGGTTTTTTTGCATTTTTTGTGGGGTTTTTTTTGCATTTTTTTGCATTTTTTGTGTGTTTTTTTTGCATTTTTTTTGCATTTTTTTTGCATTTTTGTGCTTTTTTTTTGCATTTTTTGTGGTTTTTTTTGCATTTTTTTTTGCATTTTTAGTGGGTTTTTTTGCATTTTTTTTGCATTTTTTGTGTTTTTTTTTGCATTTGTTTGCATTTTTTTTGCATTTTTTTTGCATTTTTGTGCTTTTTTTTGCATTTTTTGTGGGGTTTTTTGCATTTTTTTTTGCATTTTTAGTGGGTTTTTTTGCATTTTTTTTGCATGTTTTGTGGGGGTTTTTTTGCATTTTTTTTGCATTTTTTGTGTTTTTTTTTGCATTTTTTTTGCATTTTTTGTGGGTTTTTTTGCATTTTTTTGTGTTTTTTTTGCATTTTTTGTGGTTTTTTTTACATTTTTTTGTGGTTTTTTTTGCATTTTTTTGCATTTTTTGTGGGTTTTTTTGCATTTTTTTGTGTTTTTTTTGCATTTTTTTGCATTTTTTTTTGCATTTTTTTTTGCATTTTTTTTGCATTTTTTGTGGGTTTTTTTTGCATTTTTTTTGCATTTTTTTGCATTTTTTTTGCATTTTTGTGCTTTTTTTTGCATTTTTTGTGTGTTTTTTTGCATTTTTTGTGTTTTTTTTGCATTTTTTTTGCATTTTTTTTGTGTTTTTTTTGCATTTTTTTGTGTTTTTTTGCATTTTTTTGTGTTTTTTTTGCGTTTTTTTTTTGCATGTTTTGTGGGGTTTTTTTGCATTTTTTTGCATTTTTTTTGCATTTTTTTTTGCATTTTTTTTTGCATTTTTTGTGGGGTTTTTTTGCATTTTTTTTGCATTTTTTTGCATTTTTTTTGCATTTTTGTGCTTTTTTTTGCATTTTTTGTGTGTTTTTTTGCATTTTTTGTGTTTTTTTTGCATTTTTTTTGCATTTTTTTTGTGTTTTTTTTGCATTTTTTTGTGTTTTTTTGCATTTTTTTTTAAATTTTTTGTGGTTTTTTTTGCATTTTTTTTTTTTTTTTTTTTTTTTACATTTTTTGTGGGGTTTTTTTGCATTTTTTGTGGGGTTTTTTTTGCATTTTTTTGCATTTTTTGTGTGTTTTTTTGCATTTTTTTTGCATTTTTTTTGCATTTTTGTGCTTTTTTTTTGCATTTTTTGTGGTTTTTTTGCATTTTTTGTGGTTTTTTTGCATTTTTTTTGCATTTTTTTTGTGTTTTTTTTTTGCATTTTTTTGTGTTTTTTTGCATTTTTTTTTAAATTTTTTGTGGTTTTTTTTGCATTTTTTTTTTTTTTTTTTTTTTTACATTTTTTGTGGGGTTTTTTTGCATTTTTTGTGGGGTTTTTTTTGCATTTTTTTGCATTTTTTGTGTGTTTTTTTTGCATTTTTTTTGCATTTTTTTTGCATTTTTTTGCATTTTTTTTGTGTTTTTTTGCATTTTTTTTGCATTTTTTGTGGGGTTTTTTTGCATTTTTTTTGCATTTTTTTGCATTTTTTTTGCATTTTTGTGCTTTTTTTTGCATTTTTTGTGTGTTTTTTTGCATTTTTTGTGTTTTTTTTGCATTTTTTTTGCATTTTTTTTGTGTTTTTTTTTTGCATTTTTTTGTGTTTTTTTGCATTTTTTTTTAAATTTTTTGTGGTTTTTTTTGCATTTTTTTTTTTTTTTTTTTTTTTACATTTTTTGTGGGGTTTTTTTGCATTTTTTGTGGGGTTTTTTTTGCATTTTTTTGCATTTTTTGTGTGTTTTTTTTGCATTTTTTTTGCATTTTTTTTGCATTTTTGTGCTTTTTTTTTGCATTTTTTGTGGTTTTTTTTGCATTTTTTTTTGCATTTTTAGTGGGTTTTTTTGCATTTTTTTTGCATTTTTTGTGTTTTTTTTTGCATTTGTTTGCATTTTTTTTGCATTTTTTTTTGCATTTTTGTGCTTTTTTTTGCATTTTTTGTGGGGTTTTTTGCATTTTTTTTTGCATTTTTAGTGGGTTTTTTTGCATTTTTTTTGCATGTTTTGTGGGGGTTTTTTTGCATTTTTTTTGCATTTTTTGTGTTTTTTTTTTGCATTTTTTTTGCATTTTTTGTGGGTTTTTTTGCATTTTTTTGTGTTTTTTTTGCATTTTTTGTGGTTTTTTTTACATTTTTTTGTGGTTTTTTTTGCATTTTTTTGCATTTTTTGTGGGTTTTTTTTGCATTTTTTTGTGTTTTTTTTGCATTTTTTTGCATTTTTTTTGCATTTTTTTTTGCATTTTTTTTTGCATTTTTTGTGGGGTTTTTTTGCATTTTTTTTGCATTTTTTTGCATTTTTTTGCATTTTTGTGCTTTTTTTTGCATTTTTTGTGTGTTTTTTTGCATTTTTTGTGTTTTTTTTGCATTTTTTTTGCATTTTTTTTGTGTTTTTTTTGCATTTTTTTGTGTTTTTTTGCATTTTTTTGTGTTTTTTTTGCGTTTTTTTTTTGCATGTTTTGTGGGGTTTTTTTGCATTTTTTTGCATTTTTTTTGCATTTTTTTTTGCATTTTTTTTTGCATTTTTTGTGGGGTTTTTTTGCATTTTTTTTGCATTTTTTTGCATTTTTTTTGCATTTTTGTGCTTTTTTTTGCATTTTTTGTGTGTTTTTTTGCATTTTTTGTGTTTTTTTTGCATTTTTCTTGCATTTTTTTTGTGTTTTTTTTGCATTTTTTTGTGTTTTTTTGCATTTTTTTTTAAATTTTTTGTGGTTTTTTTTGCATTTTTTTTTTTTTTTTTTTTTTTTACATTTTTTGTGGGGTTTTTTTGCATTTTTTGTGGGGTTTTTTTTGCATTTTTTTGCATTTTTTGTGTGTTTTTTTGCATTTTTTTTGCATTTTTTTTGCATTTTTGTGCTTTTTTTTTGCATTTTTTGTGGTTTTTTTGCATTTTTTGTGTTTTTTTTGCATTTTTTTTGCATTTTTTTTGTGTTTTTTTTTTGCATTTTTTTGTGTTTTTTTGCATTTTTTTTTAAATTTTTTGTGGTTTTTTTTGCATTTTTTTTTTTTTTTTTTTTTTTACATTTTTTGTGGGGTTTTTTTGCATTTTTTGTGGGGTTTTTTTTGCATTTTTTTGCATTTTTTGTGTGTTTTTTTTGCATTTTTTTTGCATTTTTTTTGCATTTTTTTGCATTTTTTTTGTGTTTTTTTGCATTTTTTTTGCATTTTTTGTGGGGTTTTTTTGCATTTTTTTTGCATTTTTTTGCATTTTTTTTGCATTTTTGTGCTTTTTTTTGCATTTTTTGTGTGTTTTTTTGCATTTTTTGTGTTTTTTTTGCATTTTTTTTGCATTTTTTTTGTGTTTTTTTTTTGCATTTTTTTGTGTTTTTTTGCATTTTTTTTTAAATTTTTTGTGGTTTTTTTTGCATTTTTTTTTTTTTTTTTTTTTTTACATTTTTTGTGGGGTTTTTTTGCATTTTTTGTGGGGTTTTTTTTGCATTTTTTTGCATTTTTTGTGTGTTTTTTTTGCATTTTTTTTGCATTTTTTTTGCATTTTTGTGCTTTTTTTTTGCATTTTTTGTGGTTTTTTTTGCATTTTTTTTTGCATTTTTAGTGGGTTTTTTTGCATTTTTTTTGCATTTTTTGTGTTTTTTTTTGCATTTGTTTGCATTTTTTTTGCATTTTTTTTTGCATTTTTGTGCTTTTTTTTGCATTTTTTGTGGGGTTTTTTGCATTTTTTTTTGCATTTTTAGTGGGTTTTTTTGCATTTTTTTTGCATGTTTTGTGGGGGTTTTTTTGCATTTTTTTTGCATTTTTTGTGTTTTTTTTTTGCATTTTTTTTGCATTTTTTGTGGGTTTTTTTGCATTTTTTTGTGTTTTTTTTGCATTTTTTGTGGTTTTTTTTACATTTTTTTGTGGTTTTTTTTTGCATTTTTTTGCATTTTTTGTGGGTTTTTTTGCATTTTTTTGTGTTTTTTTTGCATTTTTTTGCATTTTTTTTGCATTTTTTTTTGCATTTTTTTTTGCATTTTTTGTGGGGTTTTTTTTGCATTTTTTTTGCATTTTTTTGCATTTTTTTGCATTTTTGTGCTTTTTTTTGCATTTTTTGTGTGTTTTTTTGCATTTTTTGTGTTTTTTTTGCATTTTTTTTGCATTTTTTTTGTGTTTTTTTTGCATTTTTTTGTGTTTTTTTGCATTTTTTTTTAAATTTTTTGTGGTTTTTTTTGCATTTTTTTTTTTTTTTTTTTTTTTTACATTTTTTGTGGGGTTTTTTTGCATTTTTTGTGGGTTTTTTTTTGCATTTTTTTGCATTTTTTGTGTGTTTTTTTGCATTTTTTTTGCATTTTTTGTGTTTTTTTTTGCATTTGTTTGCATTTTTTTTGCATTTTTTTTGCATTTTTGTGCTTTTTTTTGCATTTTTTGTGGGGTTTTTTGCATTTTTTTTTGCATTTTTAGTGGGTTTTTTTGCATTTTTTTTGCATTTTTTGTGTTTTTTTTTGCATTTGTTTGCATTTTTTTTGCATTTTTTTTGCATTTTTGTGCTTTTTTTTGCATTTTTTGTGGGGTTTTTTGCATTTTTTTTTGCATTTTTAGTGGGTTTTTTTGCATTTTTTTTGCATGTTTTGTGGGGGTTTTTTTGCATTTTTTTTGCATTTTTTGTGTTTTTTTTTGCATTTTTTTTGCATTTTTTGTGGGTTTTTTTGCATTTTTTTGTGTTTTTTTTGCATTTTTTGTGGTTTTTTTTACATTTTTTTGTGGTTTTTTTTGCATTTTTTTGCATTTTTTGTGGGTTTTTTTGCATTTTTTTGTGTTTTTTTTGCATTTTTTTGCATTTTTTTTTGCATTTTTTTTTGCATTTTTTTTTGCATTTTTTTTTGCATTTTTTGTGGGTTTTTTTTGCATTTTTTTTGCATTTTTTTGCATTTTTTTTGCATTTTTGTGCTTTTTTTGTGTGTTTTTTTGCATTTTTTGTGTTTTTTTTGCATTTTTTTTGCATTTTTTTTGTGGTTTTTTTGCATTTTTTTGTGTTTTTTTGCATTTTTTTTTAAATTTTTTGTGGTTTTTTTTGCATTTTTTTGTGTTTTTTTTGCGTTTTTTTTTTGCATGTTTTGTGGGGGTTTTTTTTGCATTTTTTTGCATTTTTTGCATTTTTTTGCATTTTTTTTGCATTTTTTTTGCATTTTTTGTGGTTTTTTTTGCATTTTTTTGCATTTTTTTGTGTTTTTTTGCATTTTTTTTGCATTTTTGTGCTTTTTTTTGCATTTTTTGTGTGTTTTTTTGCATTTTTTGTGTTTTTTTTGCATTTTTTTTGCATTTTTTTTGTGTTTTTTTTGCATTTTTTTGTGTTTTTTTGCATTTTTTTTTAAAATTTTTTGTGGTTTTTTTTGCATTTTTTTTTTTTTTTTTTTTTTTTACATTTTTTGTGGGGTTTTTTGCATTTTTTTTTGCATTTTTAGTGGGTTTTTTTGCATTTTTTTTGCATGTTTTGTGGGGGTTTTTTTGCATTTTTTTTGCATTTTTTGTGTTTTTTTTTGCATTTTTTTTGCATTTTTTGTGGGTTTTTTTGCATTTTTTTGTGTTTTTTTTGCATTTTTTGTGGTTTTTTTTACATTTTTTTGTGGTTTTTTTTGCATTTTTTTGCATTTTTTGTGGGTTTTTTTGCATTTTTTTGTGTTTTTTTTGCATTTTTTTGCATTTTTTTTTGCATTTTTTTTTGCATTTTTTTTGCATTTTTTGTGGGTTTTTTTTGCATTTTTTTTGCATTTTTTTGCATTTTTTTTGCATTTTTGTGCTTTTTTTTGCATTTTTTGTGTGTTTTTTTGCATTTTTTGTGTTTTTTTTGCATTTTTTTTGCATTTTTTTTGTGTTTTTTTTGCATTTTTTTGTGTTTTTTTGCATTTTTTTGTGTTTTTTTTGCGTTTTTTTTTTGCATGTTTTGTGGGGTTTTTTTGCATTTTTTTGCATTTTTTTTGCATTTTTTTTTGCATTTTTTTTTGCATTTTTTTTTGCATTTTTTGTGGGGTTTTTTTGCATTTTTTTTGCATTTTTTTGCATTTTTTTTGCATTTTTGTGCTTTTTTTTGCATTTTTTGTGTGTTTTTTTGCATTTTTTGTGTTTTTTTTGCATTTTTTTTGCATTTTTTTTGTGTTTTTTTTGCATTTTTTTGTGTTTTTTTGCATTTTTTTTTAAATTTTTTGTGGTTTTTTTTGCATTTTTTTTTTTTTTTTTTTTTTTTACATTTTTTGTGGGGTTTTTTTGCATTTTTTGTGGGGTTTTTTTTGCATTTTTTTGCATTTTTTGTGTGTTTTTTTGCATTTTTTTTGCATTTTTTTTGCATTTTAGTGCTTTTTTTTTGCATTTTTTGTGGTTTTTTTTGCATTTTTTTTTGCATTTTTAGTGGGTTTTTTTGCATTTTTTTTGCATTTTTTGTGTTTTTTTTTGCATTTGTTTGCATTTTTTTTGCATTTTTTTTGCATTTTTGTGCTTTTTTTTGCATTTTTTGTGGGGTTTTTTGCATTTTTTTTTGCATTTTTAGTGGGTTTTTTTGCATTTTTTTTGCATGTTTTGTGGGGGTTTTTTTGCATTTTTTTTTGCATTTTTTGTGTTTTTTTTTGCATTTTTTTTGCATTTTTTGTGGGTTTTTTTGCATTTTTTTGTGTTTTTTTTGCATTTTTTGTGGTTTTTTTTACATTTTTTTGTGGTTTTTTTTGCATTTTTTTGCATTTTTTGTGGGTTTTTTTGCATTTTTTTGTGTTTTTTTTGCATTTTTTTGCATTTTTTTTTGCATTTTTTTTTGCATTTTTTTTTGCATTTTTTTTTGCATTTTTTGTGGGTTTTTTTTGCATTTTTTTTGCATTTTTTTGCATTTTTTTTGCATTTTTGTGCTTTTTTTGTGTGTTTTTTTGCATTTTTTTGTGTTTTTTTGCATTTTTTTTTAAATTTTTTGTGGTTTTTTTTGCATTTTTTTTGCATTTTTTTGCATTTTTTTTTGCATTTTTTTGCATTTTTTTTGCATTTTTGTGCTTTTTTTGTGTGTTTTTTTGCATTTTTTGTGTTTTTTTTGCATTTTTTTTGCATTTTTTTTGTGGTTTTTTTGCATTTTTTTGTGTTTTTTTGCATTTTTTTTTAAATTTTTTGTGGTTTTTTTTGCATTTTTTTTGCATTTTTTTGCATTTTTTTTTGCATTTTTGTGCTTTTTTTTGCATTTTTTGTGTGTTTTTTTGCATTTTTTGTGTTTTTTTTGCATTTTTTTTGCATTTTTTTTGTGTTTTTTTTGCATTTTTTTGTGTTTTTTTGCATTTTTTTTTTAAATTTTTTGTGGTTTTTTTTGCATTTTTTTTTTTTTTTTTTTTTTTTACATTTTTTGTGGGGTTTTTTTGCATTTTTTGTGGGGTTTTTTTTGCATTTTTTTGCATTTTTTGTGTGTTTTTTTTGCATTTTTTTTGCATTTTTTTTGCATTTTTGTGCTTTTTTTTTGCATTTTTTGTGGTTTTTTTTGCATTTTTTTTTGCATTTTTAGTGGGTTTTTTTGCATTTTTTTTGCATTTTTTGTGTTTTTTTTTGCATTTGTTTGCATTTTTTTTGCATTTTTTTTGCATTTTTGTGCTTTTTTTTGCATTTTTTGTGGGGTTTTTTGCATTTTTTTTTGCATTTTTAGTGGGTTTTTTTGCATTTTTTTTGCATGTTTTGTGGGGTTTTTTTTGCATTTTTTTTGCATTTTTTGTGTTTTTTTTTGCATTTTTTTTGCATTTTTTGTGGGTTTTTTTGCATTTTTTTGTGTTTTTTTTGCATTTTTTGTGGTTTTTTTTACATTTTTTTGTGGTTTTTTTTGCATTTTTTTGCATTTTTTGTGGGTTTTTTTGCATTTTTTTGTGTTTTTTTTGCATTTTTTTGCATTTTTTTTTGCATTTTTTTTTGCATTTTTTTTGCATTTTTTGTGGGTTTTTTTTGCATTTTTTTTGCATTTTTTTGCATTTTTTTTGCATTTTTGTGCTTTTTTTTGCATTTTTTGTGTGTTTTTTTTGCATTTTTTGTGTTTTTTTTGCATTTTTTTTGCATTTTTTTTGTGTTTTTTTTGCATTTTTTTGTGTTTTTTTGCATTTTTTTGTGTTTTTTTTGCGTTTTTTTTTTGCATGTTTTGTGGGGTTTTTTTGCATTTTTTTGCATTTTTTGTGTTTTTTTGCATTTTTTTGCATTTTTTGTGGGTTTTTTTGCATTTTTTTGTGTTTTTTTTGCATTTTTTGTGGGTTTTTTTTACATTTTTTGTGTTTTTTTTTGCATTTTTTTGCATTTTTTGTGGGTTTTTTTTGCATTTTTCTGTGTTTTTTTTGCATTTTTTTGCATTTTTTTTTGCATTTTTTTTTGCATTTTTTTGCATTTTTTTTTGCATTTTTTGTGTTTTTTTTTTGCATTTTTTTGCATTTTTTTTGTGTTTTTTTGCATTTTTTTTGCATTTTTTGTGGGTTTTTTTTGCATTTTTTGCATTTTTTTGCATTTTTTTTGCATTTTTGTGCTTTTTTTTGCATTTTTTGTGTTTTTTAGCATTTTTTGTGTTTTTTTTGCATTTTTTTTGCATTTTTTTTGTGTTTTTTTTGCATTTTTTTGTGTTTTTTTGCATTTTTTTTTAAATTTTTTGTGGGGTTTTTTGCATTTTTTGTGGGGTTTTTTTTGCATTTTTTTGCATTTTATTTGTGTTTTTTTGCTTTTTTTTTGCATTTTTTGTGGTTTTTTTTGCATTTTTTTGCATTTTTTTTGCATTTTTTTGCATTTTTTTTGCATTTTTTTTGCATTTTTTTTGCATTTTTTTTGCATTTTTGTGCTTTTTTTGCATTTTTTGTGGGTTTTTTTGCATTTTTAGTGGGTTTTTTTGCATTTTTTTTGCATTTTTTGTGGTTTTTTTTGCATTTGTTTGCATTTTTTTTGCATTTTTTTTGCATTTTTGTGCATTTTTTTTTGCATTTTTTTGCATTTTTTTTGCATTTTTTTTGCATTTTTTTGCATTTTTTTTGCATTTTTTTTGCATTTTTGTGCTTTTTTTTTGCATTTTTTTGTGGGTTTTTTTGCATTTTTTGTTGGGTTTTTTGCATTTTTTTTTGCATTTTTAGTGTTTTTTTTTGCATTTTTTTTGCATTTTTTGTGTTTTTTTTTGCATTTGTTTTGCATTTTTTTGTGTTTTTTTTGCGTTTTTTTTTTGCATGTTTTGTGGGGGTTTTTTTGCATTTTTTTTGCATTTTTTGTGTTTTTTTTGCATTTTTTTTGCATTTTTTGTGGGTTTTTTTGCATTTTTTTGTGTTTTTTTTGCATTTTTTGTGGGTTTTTTTTACATTTTTTTGTGGTTTTTTTTGCATTTTTTTGCATTTTTTTGTGTTTTTTTTGCATTTTTTTGCATTTTTTTTTGCATTTTTTTTTGCATTTTTTTTTGCATTTTTTTGTATTTTTTTTGCATTTTTTTTGCATTTTTTGTGTTTTTTTTGCATTTTTTTGCATTTTTTTTGTGTTTTTTTGCATTTTTTTTTGCATTTTTTGTGGGGTTTTTTTGCATTTTTTTTGCATTTTTTTGCATTTTTTTTGCATTTTTGTGCTTTTTTTTGCATTTTTTGTGTGTTTTTTTTGCATTTTTTGTGTTTTTTTTGCATTTTTTTTGCATTTTTTTTGTGTTTTTTTTGCATTTTTTTTTAATTTTTTGTGGTTTTTTTTGCATTTTTTTTTTTTTTTTTTTTACATTTTTTGTGGGGTTTTTTTGCATTTTTTGTGGGGTTTTTTTTGCATTTTTTTTGCATTTTTTGTGTGTTTTTTTTGCATTTTTTTTGCATTTTTTTTGCATTTTTGTGCTTTTTTTTTGCATTTTTTGTGGTTTTTTTTGCATTTTTTTTTGCATTTTTAGTGGGTTTTTTTGCATTTTTTTTGCATTTTTTGTGTTTTTTTTTGCATTTGTTTGCATTTTTTTTGCATTTTTTTTGCATTTTTGTGCTTTTTTTTGCATTTTTAGTGGTTTTTTTTGCATTTTTTTGCATGTTTTGTGGGGTTTTTTTTGCATTTTTTTTGCATTTTTTGTGTTTTTTTGCATTTTTTTGCATTTTTTGTGGGTTTTTTTTACATTTTTTTGCGTTTTTTTTTGCATTTTTTTTGCATTTTTTGTGGTTTTTTTTGCATTTTTTTGTGTTTTTTTTGCATTTTTTTGCATTTTTTGTGTTTTTTTTTGCATTTTTTTGCATTTTTTTTGTGTTTTTTTGCATTTTTTTTTGCATTTTTTTTTGCATTTTTTTGCATTTTTTTTGCATTTTTTTTGCATTTTTTGTGTTTTTTTTTGCATTTTTTTGCATTTTTTTTGTGTTTTTTTGCATTTTTTTTTGCATTTTTTGTGGGGTTTTTTTGCATTTTTTGTGGGTTTTTTTTGCATTTTTTTTGCATTTTTTTGCATTTTTTTTGCATTTTTTTGTTTTTTTTTGCATTTTTTTTTAAATTTTTTTGTGGGTTTTTTTGCATGTTTTGTGGGGGTTTTTTGCATTTTTTTGCATTTTTTGTGTTTTTTTGCATTTTTTTTGCATTTTTTGTGGGTTTTTTTGCATTTTTTTGTGTTTTTTTTGCATTTTTTGTGGGTTTTTTTACATTTTTTTGTGGTTTTTTTTGCATTTTTTTGCATTTTTTGTGGTTTTTTTTGCATTTTTTTGTGTTTTTTTTGCATTTTTTTGCATTTTTTTTTTGCATTTTTTTTTGCATTTTTTTTTGCATTTTTTTGCATTTTTTTTGCATTTTTTTTGCATTTTTTGTGTTTTTTTTTTGCATTTTTTTGCATTTTTTTGTGTTTTTTTGCATTTTTTTTTGCATTTTTTGTGGGGTTTTTTTGCATTTTTTTTTGCATTTTTTTGCATTTTTTTTGCATTTTTGTGCTTTTTTTTGCATTTTTTGTGTGTTTTTTAGCATTTTTTGTGTTTTTTTTGCATTTTTTTGCATTTTTTGTGTTTTTTTGCATTTTTTTTGCATTTTTTGTGGGTTTTTTTGCATTTTTTTGTGTTTTTTTTGCATTTTTTGTGGGTTTTTTTACATTTTTTTGTGGTTTTTTTTGCATTTTTTTGCATTTTTTGTGGTTTTTTTTGCATTTTTTTGTGTTTTTTTTGCATTTTTTTGCATTTTTTTTTTGCATTTTTTTTTGCATTTTTTTTTGCATTTTTTTGCATTTTTTTTGCATTTTTTTTGCATTTTTTGTGTTTTTTTTTTGCATTTTTTTGCATTTTTTTGTGTTTTTTTGCATTTTTTTTTGCATTTTTTGTGGGGTTTTTTTGCATTTTTTTTTGCATTTTTTTGCATTTTTTTTGCATTTTTGTGCTTTTTTTTTGCATTTTTTGTGTGTTTTTTAGCATTTTTTGTGTTTTTTTTGCATTTTTTTTGCATTTTTTTGTGTTTTTTTTGCATTTTTTTGTGTTTTTTTGCATTTTTTTTTAATTTTTTGTGGGTTTTTTTGCATTTTTTGTGGGGGTTTTTTTGCATTTTTTTTGCTTTTTTTGTGTGTTTTTTTTGCTTTTTTTTGCATTTTTTGTGGTTTTTTTTGCATTTTTTTTTGCATTTTTTGTGTTTTTTTTTGCATTTGTTTGCATTTTTTTTGCATTTTTTTTGCATTTTTGTGCTTTTTTTGCATTTTTTGTGTGGTTTTTTGCATTTTTTTTTGCATTTTTAGTGGTTTTTTTGCATTTTTTTTGCATGTTTTGTGGGGGTTTTTTTGCATTTTTTTTGCATTTTTTTTGCATTTTTTGTTTTTTTTTTTGCATTTTTTTGCATTTTTTTGTGTTTTTTTGCATTTTTTTTTGCATTTTTTGTGGGGTTTTTTTGCATTTTTTTTTGCATTTTTTTGCATTTTTTTTGCATTTTTGTGCTTTTTTTTGCATTTTTTGTGTGTTTTTTAGCATTTTTTGTGTTTTTTTTGCATTTTTTTTGCATTTTTTTTGTGTTTTTTTTGCATTTTTTTGTGTTTTTTTGCATTTTTTTTTAAATTTTTTGTGGGGTTTTTTGCATTTTTTGTGTGTTTTTTTTGCATTTTTTTTGCATTTTTTGTGTTTTTTTGCATTTTTTTTGCATTTTTTGTGTGTTTTTTTTGCATTTTTTTTGCATTTTTTGTGGGTTTTTTTGCATTTTTTTGCATTTTTTTTTGCATTTTTTGTGTTTTTTTTTTGCATTTTTTTGTGTTTTTTTGCATTTTTTTTGCATTTTTTGTGTGTTTTTTTTGCATTTTTTTTGCATTTTTTGTGGGTTTTTTTTTACATTTTTTGTGTTTTTTTTTGCATTTTTTTGCATTTTTTTTTGCATTTTTTTTGCATTTTTTTGCATTTTTTTTGCATTTTTTTTGCATTTTTTGTTTTTTTTTGCATTTTTTTGCATTTTTTTTGTGTTTTTTTGCATTTTTTTTTGCATTTTTAGTGGGTTTTTTTGCATTTTTTTTGCATTTTTTGTGGTTTTTTTTGCATTTGTTTTTGCATTTTTTTTTCATTTTTTGTGGGTTTTTTTGCATTTTTCGTGGGTTTTTTTTGCAATTTTTTTGCATTTTTTTGCATTTTTTTTGCATTTTTGTGCTTTTTTTTTGCATTTTTTGTTTTTTTTGCATTTTTTTGCATTTTTTTTGCATTTTTTTTGTTTTTTTTGCATTTTTTGTGGGTTTTTTTGCATTTTTTTGTGTTTTTTTGTGTTTTATTTGCATTTTTTTTTTGCATTTTTTGTGTTTTTTTTTGCATTTTTTTTGTGTTTTTTTTGCATTTTTTTGTTTTTTTTGCATTTTTTTTTTAATTTTTTGTGTTTTTTTTTGAATTTTTTGTGGTTTTTTTTGCATTTTTTTTGTGTTTTTTTTTTACATTTTTTGCATTTTTTTGTTTTTTTTTTGCATTTTTTTTTGCATTTTTTGTGTGTTTTTTTGCATTTTTTGTGTTTTTTTTGCATTTTTTTTGCATTTTTTGTGTGTTTTTTTGCATTTTTTGTGGGGTTTTTTTGCATTTTTTTTGCATTTTTTGTGTGGTTTTTTTGCATTTTTTTTGCATTTTTTGTGGGTTTTTTTGCATTTTTTTGTGGGTTTTTTTGCATTTTTTTTGCATTTTTTGTGGGTTTTTTTGCATTTTTTTTTGCATTTTTTGTGGGTTTTTTTGCATTTTTTTTGCATTTTTTTTTTGCATTTTTTGTGTTTTTTTTTTGCATTTTTTTGCATTTTTTTTGCATTTTTTTTGCATTTTTTTTGCAATTTTTTTGCATTTTTTGTGGGTTTTTTTGCATTTTTTTGTGGGTTTTTTTGCATTTTTTTGTGTTTTTTTGCATTTTTTTTTGCATTTTTTGTGGGGTTTTTTTGCATTTTTTTTGCATTTTTTGTGTGTTTTTTTTGCATTTTTTTTGCATTTTTTGTGGGGTTTTTTGCATTTTTTTTGCATTTTTTGTGGGGTTTTTTGCATTTTTTTTTGCATTTTTTTGTGGGTTTTTTTGCATTTTTTTTCATTTTTTTTGTTTTTTTGTGTGTTTTTTTGCATTTTTTTGCATTTTTTTTGCATTTTTTTTTGCATTTTTTTGTGTTTTTTTTTGCATTTTTTTGCATTTTTTTTGCATTTTTTTTTGCATTTTTTTTGCATTTTTTTGCATTTTTTTTGCATTTTTTTTGCATTTTTTGTTTTTTTTTGCATTTTTTTGCATTTTTTTTGTGTTTTTTTGCATTTTTTTTTGCATTTTTTGTGGGGTTTTTTTGCATTTTTTTTTGCATTTTTTTGCATTTTTTTTGCATTTTTGTGCTTTTTTTTTGCATTTTTTTTCTGTTTTTTTTGCATTTTTTTGTGGGTTTTTTTTGCATTTTTTTGTGTTTTTTTGCATTTTTTTTGCATTTTTTTTGCATTTTTTTTGCATTTTTTTTTGCATTTTTTTGCATTTTTTGTGGGTTTTTTTGCATTTTTTTGCATTTTTTTTTGCATTTTTTTTTGCATTTTTTTGCATTTTTTTTGCATTTTTTTTTGCATTTTTTGTGGTTTTTTTTGCATTTTTTTGTGGGTTTTTTTGCATTTTTTTGCATTTTTTTTGCATTTTTGTGCTTTTTTTTGCATTTTTTTTTTGCATTTTTGTGCTTTTTTTTGCATTTTTTGTGTTTTTTTTTGCATTTTTTGTGGGTTTTTTTGCATTTTTTTGCATTTTTTTTTGCATTTTTTGTGTTTTTTTTTTGCATTTTTTTGTGTTTTTTTTGCATTTTTTTTGCATTTTTTGTGTGTTTTTTTTGCATTTTTTTGCATTTTTTGTGGGGTTTTTTTTACATTTTTTGTGTTTTTTTTGCATTTTTTTGCATTTTTTTTTGCATTTTTTTTTGCATTTTTTTTGCATTTTTTTGCATTTTTTTTGCATTTTTTTTGCATTTTTTGTTTTTTTTTGCATTTTTTTGCATTTTTTTTGTGTTTTTTTGCATTTTTTTTTGCATTTTTTGTGGGTTTTTTTTGCATTTTTTTTGCATTTTTTTGCATTTTTTTTGCATTTTTGTGCTTTTTTTTTGCATTTTTTTTGTGTTTTTTTTGCATTTTTTTGTGGGTTTTTTTGCATTTTTTTTGTGTTTTTTTGCATTTTTTTTGCATTTTTTTGCATTTTTTTTGCATTTTTGTGCTTTTTTTTTGCATTTTTTTATTTTTTTTTTGCATTTTTTTTGCATTTTTTTTGCATTTTTTTTTGCATTTTTTTTGCATTTTTGTGCTTTTTTTGCATTTTTTGTGGGGTTTTTTGCATTTTTTTTTGCATTTTTTTGTGGGTTTTTTTGCATTTTTTTGCATTTTTTTTGTTTCTTTGTGTGTTTTTTTGCATTTTTTTGCATTCTTTTTGCATTTTTGTGCTTTTTTTTGCATTTTTTGTGTGTTTTTTTTCATTTTTTGTGTTTTTTTTGCATTTTTTTTGCATTTTTTTTGTGTTTTTTTTGCATTTTTTTTTGCATTTTTTGTGGGGTTTTTTTGCATTTTTTTGTGTTTTTTTTTGCATTTTTTTGCATTTTTTTTGCATTTTTTTTTGCATTTTTTTTGCATTTTTTTGCATTTTTTTTGCATTTTTTTTGCATTTTTTGTTTTTTTTTGCATTTTTTTGCATTTTTTTTGTGTTTTTTTTGCATTTTTTTTTGCATTTTTTGTGGGGTTTTTTTGCATTTTTTTTTGCATTTTTTTGCATTTTTTTTGCATTTTTGTGCTTTTTTTTTGCATTTTTTTTGTGTTTTTTTTGCATTTTTTTGTGTGTTTTTTTGCATTTTTTTTGTGTTTTTTTGCATTTTTTTTGCATTTTTTTGCATTTTTTTTGCATTTTTGTGCTTTTTTTTGTATTTTTTTATTTTTTTTTTGCATTTTTTTTGCATTTTTTTGCATTTTTTTTGCATTTTTTTGCATTTTTTTTTGCATTTTTTTATTTTTTTTTTGCATTTTTTTTGCATTTTTTTTGCATTTTTTTTGCATTTTTTTTTGCATTTTTTTGCATTTTTTGTGGGTTTTTTTGCATTTTTTTGCATTTTTTTGCATTTTTTTTGCATTTTTGTGCTTTTTTTTGCATTTTTTTTTTGCATTTTTGTGCTTTTTTTTGCATTTTTTGTGTTTTTTTTTGCATTTTTTTGTGGGTTTTTTTGCATTTTTTGTGGTTTTTTTGCATTTTTTTGTGTTTTTTTTTGCATTTTTTTTGCATTTTTTTTGTGTTTTATTGCATTTTTTTTGCATTTTTTTTGCATTTTTTTGCATTTTTTTGCATATTTCTGCTTTTTTTTAGCATTTTTTGTGTGTTTTTTTGCATTTTTTTTTGCATTTTTGTGCTTTTTTTTGCATTTTTTGTGTGTTTTTTTTCATTTTTTGTGTTTTTTTTGCATTTTTTTTTGCATTTTTTGTGGGGTTTTTTTGCATTTTTTTTGCATTTTTTGTGTGTTTTTTTTGCATTTTTTTGTGTTTTTTTGCATTTTTTTTGCATTTTTTTTGCATTTTTTTGCATTTTTTTTTGCATTTTTGTGCTTTTTTTTGCATTTTTTTTTTGCATTTTTGTGCTTTTTTTTGCATTTTTTGTGGTTTTTTTTGCATTTTTTTGTGGGTTTTTTTGCATTTTTTGTGGTTTTTTTTGCATTTTTTTGTGTTTTCTTTTGCATTTTTTTTGCATTTTTTTTGTGTTTTTTTGCATTTTTTTTTGCATTTTTTTTGCATTTTTTTGCATTTTTTTTTGCATATTTGTGCTTTTTTTTAGCATTTTTTGTGTGTTTTTTTGCATTTTTTGTGTTTTTTTTGCATTTTTTTTGCATTTTTTGTGGGTTTTTTTGCATTTTTTTTACATTTTTTTTGGTTTTTTTTGCATTTTTTTTGCATTTTTTTTGCATTTTTTGTGGGGTTTTTTACATTTTTTTTGTGTTTTTTTTTGCATTTTTTGTGGTTTTTTTTTTCATTTTTTTGTGTTTTTTTTTCATTTTTTTTCATTTTTTTTTTCATTTTTTTTTGCATTTTTTTTTGCATTTTTTTGCATTTTTTTGCATTTTTTTTGCATTTTTTGTGTTTTTTTTTGCATTTTTTTGCATTTTTTTGTGTTTTTTTGCATTTTTTTTTGCATTTTTGTGCTTTTTTTGCATTTTTTGTGTGTTTTTTTGCATTTTTTGTGTTTTTTTTGCATTTTTTTTGCATTTTTTTTGGTTTTTTTTGCATTTTTTGTGTTTTTTTTGCATTTTTTTAGCATTTTTTGTGGGTTTTTTTGCATTTTTTTTACATTTTTTTTGTTTTTTTTTGCATTTTTTTTGCATTTTTTGTGGGGTTTTTTACATTTTTTTTGTGTTTTTTTTTGCATTTTTTGTGGTTTTTTTTTTCATTTTTTTGTTTTTTTTTCATTTTTTTTCATTTTTTTTTTCATTTTTTTTTTCATTTTTTTTGCATTTTTTTGCATTTTTTTGCATTTTTTTTGCATTTTTTGTGTTTTTTTTTGCATTTTTTTGCATTTTTTTGTGTTTTTTTGCATTTTTTTTTGCATTTTTGTGCTTTTTTTGCATTTTTTGTGTGTTTTTTTGCATTTTTTGTGTTTTTTTTGCATTTTTTTTGCATTTTTTTTGCATTTTTTTTGTTTTTTTTGCATTTTTTTGTGGGTTTTTTTGCATTTTTTTGTGTTTTTTTGTGTTTTTTTTGCATTTTTTTTTGCATTTTTTGTGTTTTTTTTGCATTTTTTTTGTGTTTTTTTTTGCATTTTTTGTGGTTTTTTTTTTCATTTTTTTGTGTTTTTTTTTCATTTTTTTTCATTTTTTTTTTCATTTTTTTTTGCATTTTTTTTTGCATTTTTTGCATTTTTTTTGCATTTTTTTTGCATTTTTTGTGTTTTTTTTTGCATTTTTTTGCATTTTTTTGTGTTTTTTTGCATTTTTTTTTGCATTTTTGTGCTTTTTTTGCATTTTTTGTGTGTTTTTTTGCATTTTTTGTGTTTTTTTTGCATTTTTTTTGCATTTTTTTTGGTTTTTTTTGCATTTTTTGTGTTTTTTTTGCATTTTTTTAGCATTTTTTGTGGGTTTTTTTGCATTTTTTTTACATTTTTTTTGGTTTTTTTTGCATTTTTTTTGCATTTTTTGTGGGGTTTTTTACATTTTTTTTGTGGTTTTTTTTGCATTTTTTGTGGTTTTTTTTTTCATTTTTTTGTTTTTTTTTCATTTTTTTTCATTTTTTTTTTCATTTTTTTTTTCATTTTTTTTGCATTTTTTTGCATTTTTTTGCATTTTTTTTGCATTTTTTGTGTTTTTTTTTGCATTTTTTTGCATTTTTTTGTGTTTTTTTGCATTTTTTTTTGCATTTTTGTGCTTTTTTTGCATTTTTTGTGTGTTTTTTTGCATTTTTTGTGTTTTTTTTGCATTTTTTTTGCATTTTTTTTGCATTTTTTTTGTTTTTTTTGCATTTTTTTGTGGGTTTTTTTGCATTTTTTTGTGTTTTTTTGTGTTTTTTTTGCATTTTTTTTTGCATTTTTTGTGTTTTTTTTGCATTTTTTTGTGTTTTTTTTGCATTTTTTTGTGTTTTTTTGCATTTTTTTTTTAATTTTTTGTGGTTTTTTTACATTTTTTTTGTGTTTTTTTTTTTACATTTTTTGTGGGGTTTTTTTGCATTTTTTGTGGGTTTTTTTTGCATTTTTGTGCTTTTTTTTTGCATTTTTTGTGGGGTTTTTTGCATTTTTTTTGCATTTTTAGTGGGTTTTTTTGCATTTGTTTTGCATTTTTTTGTGTTTTTTTTGCATTTTTTTTTGCATTTTTTGTGGGGGTTTTTTTTGCATTTTTTTTGCATTTTTTGTGTTTTTTTTGCATTTTTTTGCATTTTATTTTTGCATTTTTTGTGTTTTTTTTTGCATTTTTTTGCATTTTTTTTGCATTTTTTGTGGGTTTTTTTTGCATTTTTTTTGCATTTTTTTGTGTTTTTTTTGCATTTTTTTTTGCATGTTTTGTGGGGTTTTTTTTGCATTTTTTTTGCATTTTTTGTGTTTTTTTTGCATTTTTTTTGCATTTTTTGTGGGTTTTTTTGCATTTTTTTGTGTTTTTTTTGCATTTTTTTGCATTTTATTTTTGCATTTTTTGTGTTTTTTTTTGCATTTTTTTGCATTTTTTTTGCATTTTTTGTGGGATTTTTTTGCATTTTTTTTGCATTTTTGTGCTTTTTTTGCATTTTTTGTGTGTTTTTTTGCATTTTTTGTGTTTTTTTGCATTTTTTTTGCATTTTTTTTGTGTTTTTTTTGCATTTTTTTTGTGTTTTTTTTTTTACATTTTTTGTGGGGTTTTTTGCATTTTTTGTGGGTTTTTTTTGCATTTTTTTGTTTTTTTTTGCATTTTTTTGCATTTTTTTTGCATTTTTTGTGGGGTTTTTTGCATTTTTTTTTGCATTTTTAGTGGGTTTTTTAGCATTTTTTTTGCATTTTTTGTGTTTTTTTTTGCATTTGTTTTGCATTTTTTTGTGTTTTTTTTGCATTTTTTTTTGCATTTTTTGTGGGGTTTTTTTTGCATTTTTTTGCATTTTTTGTGTGTTTTTTTTGCATTTTTTTGCATTTTATTTGTGTTTTTTTGCTTTTTTTTTGCATTTTTTGTGGGTTTTTTTGCATTTTTTTGCATTTTTTTTTGCATTTTTTGTGTTTTTTTTTTGCATTTTTTGTTTTTTTGCATTTTTTTTGCATTTTTTGTGTTTTTTTTTTGCATTTTTTTGTGTTTTTTTTTGCATTTTTTTTGCATTTTTTTTGCATTTTTTTTGCATTTTTTTGCATTTTTTTTTCATTTTTTTTGCATTTTTTTTGCATTTTTTTTTGCATTTTTTGTGGGGTTTTTTTTGCATTTTTTTTGCATTTTTTGTGTGTTTTTTTGCATTTTTTGTGTTTTTTTGCATTTTTTTTGCATTTTTTTTGTGTTTTTTTTGCATTTTTTTTGTGTTTTTTTTTTTACATTTTTTGTTGGTTTTTTTGCATTTTTTGTGGGTTTTTTTTGCATTTTTTTGTTTTTTTTTTTGCATTTTTTTGCATTTTTTTTGCATTTTTTGTGGGGTTTTTTGCATTTTTTTTGTGTTTTTTTTTTTACATTTTTTGTTGGTTTTTTTGCATTTTTTTTGTGTTTTTTTTGCATTTTTTTTGCATTTTTTGTGGTTTTTTTTGCATTTTTTGTGTTTTTTTTTTGCATTTTTTTGTGTTTTTTTTTGCATTTTTTTTGCATTTTTTTTGCATTTTTTTTTGCATTTTTTTGCATTTTTTTTTCATTTTTTTTGCATTTTTTTTGCATTTTTTTTTGCATTTTTTGTGGGGTTTTTTTTGCATTTTTTTGCATTTTTTTTTCATTTTTTTTGCATTTTTTTTGCATTTTTTTTTGCATTTTTTGTGGGGTTTTTTTTGCATTTTTTTTGCATTTTTTGTGTGTTTTTTTGCATTTTTTGTGTTTTTTTGCATTTTTTTTGCATTTTTTTTGTGTTTTTTTTGCATTTTTTTTGTGTTTTTTTTTTTACATTTTTTGTTGGTTTTTTTGCATTTTTTGTGGGTTTTTTTTGCATTTTTTTGTTTTTTTTTTTGCATTTTTTTGCATTTTTTTTGCATTTTTTGTGGGGTTTTTTGCATTTTTTTTGTGTTTTTTTTTTTACATTTTTTGTTGGTTTTTTTGCATTTTTTTTGTGTTTTTTTTGCATTTTTTTTGCATTTTTTGTGGTTTTTTTTGCATTTTTTGTGTTTTTTTTTTGCATTTTTTTGTGTTTTTTTTTGCATTTTTTTTGCATTTTTTTTGCATTTTTTTTTGCATTTTTTTGCATTTTTTTTTCATTTTTTTTGCATTTTTTTTGCATTTTTTTTTGCATTTTTTGTGGGGTTTTTTTTGCATTTTTTTTGCATTTTTTGTGTGTTTTTTTGCATTTTTTGCATTTTTTTTTGTGTTTTTTTTGCATTTTTTTGCATTTTTTTTGCATTTTTTTTTGCATTTTTTTGCATTTTTTTTGCATTTTTTTTTGCATTTTTTTTGCATTTTTTTTGCATTTTTGTGCTTTTTTTTGCATTTTTTGTGGGTTTTTTTGCATTTTTTTTTGCATTTTTAGTGGGTTTTTTTGCATTTTTTTTGCATTTTTTGTGTTTTTTTTGCATTTGTTTTGCATTTTTTTTGCATTTTTTTGCATTTTTTTTGCATTTTTTTTGCATTTTTGTGCTTTTTTTTTGCATTTTTTGTGGGGTTTTTTTGCATTTTTTTTTGCATGTTTTGTGGGGTTTTTTTTGCATTTTTTTTGCATTTTTTGTGTGTTTTTTTTGCATTTTTTTGCATTTTTTTTGCATTTTTTTGCATTTTTTTTGCATTTTTTGTGGTTTTTTTTGCATTTTTTTGTGTTTTTTTTGCATTTTTTTTGCATTTTTTGTGGGGTTTTTTTGCATTTTTTTTGCATTTTTTGTGTGGTTTTTTTGCATTTTTTTGCATTTTTTGTGGGGTTTTTTGCATTTTTTTGTGGGTTTTTTTGCATTTTTTTTGCATTTTTTGTGGGTTTTTTTGCATTTTTTTTGCATTTTTTGTGGGTTTTTTTGCATTTTTTTTGCATTTTTTTTTTGCATTTTTTGTGTTTTTTTTTGCATTTTTTTTGCATTTTTTTTGCATTTTTTTGCATTTTTTTTTCATTTTTTTTGCATTTTTTTTGCATTTTTTTTTGCATTTTTTGTGGGGTTTTTTTTGCATTTTTTTTGCATTTTTTGTGTGTTTTTTTGCATTTTTTGTGTTTTTTTGCATTTTTTTTGCATTTTTTTTGTGTTTTTTTTTGCATTTTTTTTGTGTTTTTTTTTTTACATTTTTTGTTGGTTTTTTTGCATTTTTTGTGGGTTTTTTTTGCATTTTTTTGTTTTTTTTTTTGCATTTTTTTGCATTTTTTTTGCATTTTTTGTGGGGTTTTTTGCATTTTTTTTGTGTTTTTTTTTTTACATTTTTTGTTGGTTTTTTTGCATTTTTTTTGTGTTTTTTTTGCATTTTTTTTGCATTTTTTGTGGTTTTTTTTGCATTTTTTGTGTTTTTTTTTTGCATTTTTTTTTGCATTTTTTTTGCATTTTTTTGCATTTTTTTTTGCATTTTTTTGCATTTTTTTTTCATTTTTTTTGCATTTTTTTTGCATTTTTTTTTGCATTTTTTGTGGGGTTTTTTTTGCATTTTTTTTGCATTTTTTGTGTGTTTTTTTGCATTTTTTGTGTTTTTTTTTGTGTTTTTTTTGCATTTTTTTGCATTTTTTTTGCATTTTTTTTTGCATTTTTTTGCATTTTTTTTGCATTTTTTTTTGCATTTTTTTTGCATTTTTTTTGCATTTTTGTGCTTTTTTTTGCATTTTTTGTGGGTTTTTTTGCATTTTTTTTTGCATTTTTAGTGGGTTTTTTTGCATTTTTTTTGCATTTTTTGTGTTTTTTTTGCATTTGTTTTGCATTTTTTTTGCATTTTTTTTGCATTTTTTTTGCATTTTTTTTGCATTTTTGTGCTTTTTTTTTGCATTTTTTGTGGGGTTTTTTTGCATTTTTTTTTGCATGTTTTGTGGGGTTTTTTTTGCATTTTTTTTGCATTTTTTGTGTGTTTTTTTTGCATTTTTTTGCATTTTTTTTGCATTTTTTTGCATTTTTTTTGCATTTTTTGTGGTTTTTTTTGCATTTTTTTGTGTTTTTTTTGCATTTTTTTTGCATTTTTTGTGGGGTTTTTTTGCATTTTTTTTGCATTTTTTGTGTGGTTTTTTTGCATTTTTTTGCATTTTTTGTGGGGTTTTTTGCATTTTTTTGTGGGTTTTTTTGCATTTTTTTTGCATTTTTTGTGGGTTTTTTTGCATTTTTTTTGCATTTTTTGTGGGTTTTTTTGCATTTTTTTTGCATTTTTTTTTTGCATTTTTTGTGTTTTTTTTGCATTTTTTTGCAATTTTTTTTGCATTTTTTTTGCATTTTTTTTGCATTTTTTTTTGCATTTTTTTGCATTTTTTTTTCATTTTTTTTGCATTTTTTTTGCATTTTTTTTGCATTTTTTTTGCATTTTTTTTTGCATTTTTTGTGGGGTTTTTTTTGCATTTTTTTTGCATTTTTTGTGTGTTTTTTCTGCATTTTTTTGCATTTTATTTGTGTTTTTTTGCTTTTTTTTTGCATTTTTTGTGGGTTTTTTTGCATTTTTTTGCATTTTTTTTGCATTTTTTGTGTTTTTTTTTGCATTTTTTGTGTTTTTTTGCATTTTTTGCATTTTTTTTGCATTTTTTTTGCATTTTTTTTGCATTTTTTTTGCATTTTTGTGCTTTTTTTTGCATTTTTTGTGGGTTTTTTTGCATTTTTTTTTGCATTTTTAGTGGGTTTTTTTGCATTTTTTTTGCATTTTTTTTGCATTTTTTTTTGCATTTTTGTGCTTTTTTTTTGCATTTTTTGTGGGGTTTTTTTGCATTTTTTTTTTTGCATGTTTTGTGGGGGTTTTTTTGCATTTTTTTTACATTTTTTGTGTGTTTTTTTTGCATTTTTTTGCATTTTTTTTGCATTTTTTTGCATTTTTTTGCATTTTTTGTGGTTTTTTTTGCATTTTTTTGTGTTTTTTTTGCATTTTTTTTGCATTTTTTGTGGGGTTTTTTTGCATTTTTTTTGCATTTTTTGTGTGGTTTTTTTGCATTTTTTTTGCATTTTTTGTGGGGTTTTTTGCATTTTTTTGTGGGTTTTTTTGCATTTTTTTTGCATTTTTTGTGGGTTTTTTTGCATTTTTTTTGCATTTTTTTTTTGCATTTTTTGTGTTTTTTTTGCATTTTTTTGCAATTTTTTTTGCATTTTTTTTGCATTTTTTTTGCAATTTTTTTGCATTTTTTGTGGTTTTTTTTGCATTTTTTTGTGGGTTTTTTTGCATTTTTTTTTGTGTTTTTTTGCATTTTTTTTTGCATTTTTTGTGGGTTTTTTTTGCATTTTTTTTGCATTTTTTGTGTTTTTTTTGCATTTTTTTTGCATTTTTTGTGGTTTTTTTTGCATTTTTTTGTGTTTTTTTTGCATTTTTTTGCATTTTTTTTGCATTTTTTTTGCATTTTTTTTGCATTTTTTTGCATTTTTTTTGCATTTTTTTTGCATTTTTTGTGTTTTTTTTTGCATTTTTTTGCATTTTTTTTGTGTTTTTTTGCATTTTTTTTTTGTATTTTTTGTGGGGTTTTTTTGCATTTTTTTTTGCATTTTTGTGCTTTTTTTTGCATTTTTTGTGTGTTTTTTTGCATTTTTTGTTTTTTTTTGCATTTTTTTTGCATTTTTTTTGTTTTTTTTGTGTTTTTTTTGCATTTTTTGTGGTTTTTTTTGCATTTTTTTGTGTTTTTTTGTGTTTTATTTGCATTTTTTTTTGCATTTTTTGTGTTTTTTTTTGCATTTTTTTTGTGTTTTTATTGCATTTTTTGTTTTTTTTGCATTTTTTGTGTTTTTTTTGCATTTGTTTTGCATTTTTTTTGCATTTTTTTTGCATTTTTTTTGCATTTTTTTTGCATTTTTTTTGCATTTTTGTGCTTTTTTTTTGCATTTTTTGTGGGGTTTTTTTGCATTTTTTTTTGCATGTTTTGTGGGGTTTTTTTTGCATTTTTTTTGCATTTTTTGTGTGTTTTTTTTGCATTTTTTTGCATTTTTTTTGCATTTTTTTGCATTTTTTTTGCATTTTTTGTGGTTTTTTTTGCATTTTTTTGTGTTTTTTTTGCATTTTTTTTGCATTTTTTGTGGGGTTTTTTTGCATTTTTTTTGCATTTTTTGTGTGGTTTTTTTGCATTTTTTTGCATTTTTTGTGGGGTTTTTTGCATTTTTTTGTGGGTTTTTTTGCATTTTTTTTGCATTTTTTGTGGGTTTTTTTGCATTTTTTTTGCATTTTTTGTGGGTTTTTTTGCATTTTTTTTGCATTTTTTTTTTGCATTTTTTGTGTTTTTTTTGCATTTTTTTGCAATTTTTTTTGCATTTTTTTTGCATTTTTTTTGCATTTTTTTTTGCATTTTTTTGCATTTTTTTTTCATTTTTTTTGCATTTTTTTTGCATTTTTTTTGCATTTTTTTTGCATTTTTTTTTGCATTTTTTGTGGGGTTTTTTTTGCATTTTTTTTGCATTTTTTGTGTGTTTTTTCTGCATTTTTTTGCATTTTATTTGTGTTTTTTTGCTTTTTTTGTGCATTTTTTGTGGGTTTTTTTGCATTTTTTTGCATTTTTTTTGCATTTTTTGTGTTTTTTTTTGCATTTTTTGTGTTTTTTTGCATTTTTTGCATTTTTTTTGCATTTTTTTTGCATTTTTTTTGCATTTTTGTGCTTTTTTTTGCATTTTTTGTGGGTTTTTTTGCATTTTTTTTTGCATTTTTAGTGGGTTTTTTTGCATTTTTTTTGCATTTTTTTTGCATTTTTTTTTGCATTTTTGTGCTTTTTTTTTGCATGTTTTGTGGGGGTTTTTTTGCATTTTTTTTGCATTTTTTGTGTGTTTTTTTTGCATTTTTTTGCATTTTTTTTGCATTTTTTTGCATTTTTTTGCATTTTTTGTGGTTTTTTTTGCATTTTTTTGTGTTTTTTTTGCATTTTTTTTGCATTTTTTGTGGGGTTTTTTTGCATTTTTTTTGCATTTTTTGTGTGGTTTTTTTGCATTTTTTTTGCATTTTTTGTGGGGTTTTTTGCATTTTTTTGTGGGTTTTTTTGCATTTTTTTTGCATTTTTTGTGGGTTTTTTTGCATTTTTTTTGCATTTTTTTTTTGCATTTTTTGTGTTTTTTTTGCATTTTTTTGCAATTTTTTTTGCATTTTTTTTGCATTTTTTTTGCAATTTTTTTGCATTTTTTGTGGTTTTTTTTGCATTTTTTTGTGGGTTTTTTTGCATTTTTTTTTGTGTTTTTTTGCATTTTTTTTTGCATTTTTTGTGGGTTTTTTTTGCATTTTTTTTGCATTTTTTGTGTTTTTTTTGCATTTTTTTTGCATTTTTTGTGGTTTTTTTTGCATTTTTTTGTGTTTTTTTTGCATTTTTTTGCATTTTTTTTGCATTTTTTTTGCATTTTTTTTGCATTTTTTTGCATTTTTTTTGCATTTTTTTTGCATTTTTTGTGTTTTTTTTTTGCATTTTTTTGCATTTTTTTTGTGTTTTTTTGCATTTTTTTTTTGTATTTTTTGTGGGGTTTTTTTGCATTTTTTTTTGCATTTTTGTGCTTTTTTTTGCATTTTTTGTGTGTTTTTTTGCATTTTTTGTTTTTTTTGCATTTTTTTTGCATTTTTTTTGTTTTTTTTGTGTTTTTTTTGCATTTTTTGTGGGTTTTTTTGCATTTTTGTGCTTTTTTTTGCATTTTTTTTGTGTTTTTATTGCATTTTTTGTTTTTTTTGCATTTTTTTTTGAATTTTTTGTGGTTTTTTTTGCATTTTTTTTGTGTTTTTTTTTTTTTACATTTTTTTGCATTTTTTTGTTTTTTTTGCATTTTTTTTGCATTTTTTTTGCATTTTTTTGCATTTTTTTTGCATTTTTTGTGGTTTTTTTTGCATTTTTTTGTGTTTTTTTTGCATTTTTTTTGCATTTTTTGTGGGGTTTTTTGCATTTTTTTGTGGGTTTTTTTGCATTTTTTTTGCATTTTTTGTGGGTTTTTTTGCATTTTTTTTGCATTTTTTGTGGGTTTTTTTGCATTTTTTTTGCATTTTTTTTTTGCATTTTTTGTGTTTTTTTTTCATTTTTTTGCAATTTTTTTTGCATTTTTTTTTCATTTTTTTTGCATTTTTTTTTGCATTTTTTTGCATTTTTTTTTCATTTTTTTTTCATTTTTTTTGCATTTTTTTTGCATTTTTTTTTGCATTTTTTGTGGGGTTTTTTTTGCATTTTTTTTGCATTTTTTGTGTGTTTTTTCTGCATTTTTTTGCATTTTATTTGTGTTTTTTTGCTTTTTTTTGCATTTTTTGTGGGTTTTTTTGCATTTTTTTGCATTTTTTTTGCATTTTTTGTGGTTTTTTTTGCATTTTTTGTGTTTTTTTGCATTTTCTGCATTTTTTTTGCATTTTTTTTGCATTTTTTTTGCATTTTTGTGCTTTTTTTTGCATTTTTTGTGGGTTTTTTTGCATTTTTTTTTGCATTTTTAGTGGGTTTTTTTGCATTTTTTTTGCATTTTTTTTGCATTTTTTTTTGCATTTTTGTGCTTTTTTTTTGCATTTTTTGTGGGGTTTTTTTGCATTTTTTTTTTTGCATGTTTTGTGGGGGTTTTTTTGCATTTTTTTTGCATTTTTTGTGTGTTTTTTTTGCATTTTTTTGCATTTTTTTTGCATTTTTTTGCATTTTTTTGCATTTTTTGTGGTTTTTTTTGCATTTTTTTGTGTTTTTTTTGCATTTTTTTTGCATTTTTTGTGGGGTTTTTTTGCATTTTTTTTGCATTTTTTGTGTGGTTTTTTTGCATTTTTTTTGCATTTTTTGTGGGGTTTTTTGCATTTTTTTGTGGGTTTTTTTGCATTTTTTTTGCATTTTTTGTGGGTTTTTTTGCATTTTTTTTGCATTTTTTTTTTGCATTTTTTGTGTTTTTTTTGCATTTTTTTGCAATTTTTTTTGCATTTTTTTTGCATTTTTTTTGCAATTTTTTTGCATTTTTTGTGGTTTTTTTTGCATTTTTTTGTGGGTTTTTTTGCATTTTTTTTGTGTTTTTTTGCATTTTTTTTTGCATTTTTTGTGGGTTTTTTTTGCATTTTTTTTGCATTTTTTGTGTTTTTTTTGCATTTTTTTTGCATTTTTTTGCATTTTTTTTGCATTTTTTTTGCATTTTTTTTGCATTTTTTTGCATTTTTTTTGCATTTTTTTTGCATTTTTTGTGTTTTTTTTTTGCATTTTTTTGCATTTTTTTGTGTTTTTTTGCATTTTTTTTTTGTATTTTTTGTGGGTTTTTTTTTGCATTTTTTTTTGCATTTTTGTGCTTTTTTTTGCATTTTTTGTGTGTTTTTTTGCATTTTTTGTTTTTTTTGCATTTTTTTTGCATTTTTTTTGTTTTTTTTGTGTTTTTTTTGCATTTTTTGTGGGTTTTTTTGCATTTTTTTGTGTTTTTTTGTGTTTTATTTGCATTTTTTTTGCATTTTTTGTGGGTTTTTTTGCATTTTTTTTGCATTTTTTTTTTGCATTTTTTGTGTTTTTTTTGCATTTTTTTGCAATTTTTTTTGCATTTTTTTTGCATTTTTTTTGCAATTTTTTTGCATTTTTTGTGGTTTTTTTTGCATTTTTTTGTGGGTTTTTTTGCATTTTTTTTTGTGTTTTTTTGCATTTTTTTTTGCATTTTTTGTGGGTTTTTTTTGCATTTTTTTTGCATTTTTTGTGTTTTTTTTGCATTTTTTTTGCATTTTTTTGCATTTTTTTTGCATTTTTTTTGCATTTTTTTTGCATTTTTTTGCATTTTTTTTGCATTTTTTTTGCATTTTTTGTGTTTTTTTTTTGCATTTTTTTGCATTTTTTTGTGTTTTTTTGCATTTTTTTTTGTATTTTTTGTGGGGTTTTTTTTGCATTTTTTTTTGCATTTTTGAGCTTTTTTTTGCATTTTTTGTGTGTTTTTTTGCATTTTTTGTTTTTTTTGCATTTTTTTTGCATTTTTTTTGCATTTTTTTTGTGTTTTTTTTGCATTTTTTGTGGGTTTTTTTGCATTTTTTTGTGTTTTTTTGTGTTTTATTTGCATTTTTTTTTGCATTTTTTGTGTTTTTTTTTGCATTTTTTTTGTGTTTTTATTGCATTTTTTGTTTTTTTTGCATTTTTTTTTGAATTTTTTGTGGTTTTTTTTGCATTTTTTTGTGTTTTTTTTTTTTTTTACATTTTTTTGCATTTTTTTGTTTTTTTTGCATTTTTTTTGCATTTTTTTTGCATTTTTTTTGCATTTTTTTGCATTTTTTTGCATTTTTTTTGCATTTTTTTTGCATTTTTTTTGCATTTTTGTGCTTTTTTTTGCATTTTTTGTGGGGTTTTTTGCATTTTTTTTGCATTTTTAGTGGGTTTTTTTTCATTTTTTTTGCATTTTTTGTGTTTTTTTTTGCATTTGTTTTGCATTTTTTTGTGTTTTTTTTTCATTTTTTTTTTCATTTTTTTTTCATTTTTTATGGGTTTTTTTGCATTTTTTTGTGTTTTTTTTGCATTTTTTTTTGCATTTTTTTTGCATTTTTTTGCATTTTTTTTGCATTTTTTTTGCATTTCTTGTGTTTTTTTTTTGCATTTTTTTGCATTTTTTTTGTGTTTTTTGCATTTTTTTTTGCATTTTTTGTGGGTTTTTTTGCATTTTTTTTTGTGTTTTTTTGCATTTTTTTTGCATTTTTTGTGGGTTTTTTTTTGCATTTTTTTTGCATTTTTTGTGTGTTTTTTTTGCATTTTTTTTGCATTTTTTGTGGTTTTTTTTGCATTTTTTTGCATTTTTTTTGCATTTTTTTTGCATTTTTTGTGTTTTTTTTTTGCATTTTTTTGCATTTTTTTTGTGTTTTTTTGCATTTTTTTTTTGCATTTTTTGTGGTTTTTTTTTGCATTTTTTTGCATTTTTTTTTGCATTTTTGTGCTTTTTTTTGCATTTTTTGTGTGTTTTTTTGCATTTTTTGTTTTTTTTGCATTTTTTTTGCATTTTTTTTGTTTTTTTTGTGTTTTTTTTGCATTTTTTGTGGGTTTTTATTGCATTTTTTTGTTTTTTTTGCATTTTTTTTTGAATTTTTTGTGGTTTTTTTTGCATTTTTTTTGTGTTTTTTTTTTTTTTACATTTTTTGCATTTTTTTGTTTTTTTTGCATTTTTTTTGCATTTTTTTGCATTTTTTTTGCATTTTTTTGCATTTTTTTGCATTTTTTTTGCATTTTTTTTGCATTTTTTTTGCATTTTTGTGCTTTTTTTTGCATTTTTTGTGGGGTTTTTTGCATTTTTTTTGCATTTTTAGTGGGTTTTTTTTCTTTTTTTTTGCATTTTTTGTGTTTTTTTTTGCATTTGTTTTGCATTTTTTTGTGTTTTTTTTGCATTTTTTTTTTGCATTTTTTTTTGCATTTTTTGTGGGTTTTTTTTGCATTTTTTTGTGTTTTTTTTGCATTTTTTTTTGCATTTTTTTTGCATTTTTTTGCATTTTTTTTGCATTTTTTTTGCATTTCTTGTGTTTTTTTTTTGCATTTTTTTGCATTTTTTTTGTGTTTTTTTGCATTTTTTTTGCATTTTTTTGTGGGTTTTTTTTGCATGTTTTTTGCATTTTTTTGCATTTTTTTTGCATTTTTGTGCTTTTTTTGCATTTTTTGTGGGTTTTTTTGGCATTTTTTGTGGGTTTTTTTGCATTTTTTTTTGTGTTTTTTTGTGTTTTATTTGCATTTTTTTTTGCATTTTTTGTGTTTTTTTTGCATTTTTTTGTGTTTTTTTTGCATTTTTTTGTTTTTTTTGCATTTTTTTTTTAATTTTTTGTGTTTTTTTTTTAATTTTTTGTGGTTTTTTTTGCATTTTTTTGTGTTTTTTTTTTTACATTTTTTGCATTTTTTTGTTTTTTTTGCATTTTTTTTGCATTTTTTTTGCATTTTTTTTGCATTTTTTGTGGGTTTTTTTTGCATTTTTTTTGCATGTTTTGTGGGGTTTTTTTTGCATTTTTTTTGCATTTTTTGTGTGTTTTTTTTGCATTTTTTTGCATTTTTTTTGCATTTTTTTGCATTTTTTTTTTGCATTTTTTGTGTTTTTTTTTGCATTTTTTTGTGTTTTTTTTGCATTTTTTTGCATTTTTTGTGGGGTTTTTTTGCATTTTTTTTTGCATTTTTTGTGTGTTTTTTTTGCATTTTTTTCCATTTTTTTGTGGGTTTTTTTGCATTTTTTTGTGGGTTTTTTTGCATTTTTTTTGCATTTTTTGTGGGTTTTTTTGCATTTTTTTTTGCATTTTTTGTGGGTTTTTTTGCATTTTTTTTGCATTTTTTTTTTGCATTTTTTGTGTTTTTTTTTTGCATTTTTTTGCATTTTTTTTTGCATTTTTTTTGCATTTTTTTTGCAATTTTTTTGCATTTTTTGTGGTTTTTTTTGCATTTTTTTGTGGGTTTTTTGCATTTTTTTTGTGTTTTTTTGCATTTTTTTTTGCATTTTTTGTGTGTTTTTTTTGCATTTTTTTGCATTTTTTTGTGTGTTTTTTTGCATTTTTTTTGCATTTTTTGTGTGTTTTTTTGCATTTTTTGTTTTTTTTGCATTTTTTTGCATTTTTTTTGCATTTTTTTTGTGTTTTTTTTGCATTTTTTGTGGGTTTTTTTGCATTTTTTTTGTGTTTTTTTGTGTTTTATTTGCATTTTTTTTTGCATTTTTTGTGTTTTTTTTTTGCATTTTTTTGTGTTTTTTTTGCATTTTTTTGTTTTTTTTGCATTTTTTTTTTAATTTTTTGTGTTTTTTTTTGAATTTTTTGTGTTTTTTTTTACATTTTTTGCATTTTTTTGTTTTTTTTTTTGCATTTTTTTTGCATTTTTTTTGCATTTTTTTTGCATTTTTTTTGCATTTTTTTGCATTTTTTTTGCATTTTTTTTGCATTTTTTGTGTGTTTTTTTGCATTTTTTGTGGGTTTTTTTGCATTTTTTTTTGCATTTTTAGTGGGTTTTTTTGCATTTTTTTTGCATTTTTTTTGCATTTTTGTGCTTTTTTTTTGCATTTTTTGTGGGTTTTTTTTGCATTTTTTTTTGCATGTTTTGTGGGGTTTTTTTTGCATTTTTTTGCATTTTTTGTGTGTTTTTTTGCATTTTTTTGCATTTTTTTTTGCATTTTTTTGCATTTTTTTTGCATTTTTTGTGGGTTTTTTTGCATTTTTTTGTGGTTTTTTTGCATTTTTTTGCATTTTTTGTGGGTTTTTTTTGCATTTTTTTTTGCATTTTTTGTGTGGTTTTTTTGCATTTTTTTTGCATTTTTTGTGAGTTTTTTTGCATTTTTTTGTGGGTTTTTTTGAATTTTTTTTGCATTTTTTGTGGGTTTTTTTGCATTTTTTTTTGCATTTTTTGTGGGTTTTTTTGCATTTTTTTTGCATTTTTTTTTTGCATTTTTTGTGTTTTTTTTTGCATTTTTTTTGCATTTTTTGTGGTTTTTTTTTGCATTTTTTTGTGTTTTTTTTGCATTTTTTTGCATTTTTTTTTGCATTTTTTTTTGCATTTTTTTTGCATTTTTTTTGCATTTTTTTTGCATTTTTTTTGCATTTTTTTTTGCATTTTTTGTGTTTTTTTTTTGCATTTTTTTGCATTTTTTTGTGTTTTTTTGCATTTTTTTTTTGCATTTTTTGTGGGTTTTTTTTGCATTTTTTTGCATTTTTTTTTGCATTTTTGTGCTTTTTTTTGCATTTTTTGTGTTTTTTTGCATTTTTTGTTTTTTTTGCATTTTTTTTGCATTTTTTGTGGGGTTTTTTTGCATTTTTTTTGCATTTTTTTGCATTTTTTTTTGCATTTTTGTGCTTTTTTTTGCATTTTTTGTGTGTTTTTTGCATTTTTTGTTTTTTTTTGCATTTTTTTTGCATTTTTTTTGTGTTTTTTTTGTGTTTTTTTTGCATTTTTTGTGGGTTTTTTTGCATTTTTTTTGTGTTTTTTTGTGTTTTATTTGCATTTTTTTTGTGTTTTTTTTTGCATTTTTTTTGTTTTTTTTGCATTTTTTTTTTTTTTTGCATTTTTTTTTGAATTTTTTGTGTTTTTTTTGAATTTTTTGTGGTTTTTTTTGCATTTTTTTTGTGTTTTTTTTTTTTTTACATTTTTTGCATTTTTTTGTTTTTTTTTTGCATTTTTTTTGCATTTTTTTGCATTTTTTTTGCATTTTTTTTGCATTTTTTTTGCATTTTTGTGCTTTTTTTTTGCATTTTTTGTGGGGTTTTTTGCATTTTTTTTGCATTTTTAGTGGGTTTTTTTGCATTTTTTTTGCATTTTTTGTGTTTTTTTTTGCATTTGTTTTGCATTTTTTTGTGTTTTTTTTGCATTTTTTTTTGCATTTTTTTTTCATTTTTTGTGGGTTTTTTTGCATTTTTTGTGGGTTTTTTTTGCAATTTTTTTGCATTTTTTTGCATTTTTTTTGCATTTTTGTGCTTTTTTTTGCATTTTTTGTTTTTTTTGCATTTTTTTGCATTTTTTTTGCATTTTTTTTGTTTTTTTTGCATTTTTTGTGGGTTTTTTTGCATTTTTTTGTGTTTTTTTGTGTTTTATTTGCATTTTTTTTTTGCATTTTTTGTGGTTTTTTTTGCATTTTTTTTGTGTTTTTTTTGCATTTTTTTGTTTTTTTTGCATTTTTTTTTTAATTTTTTGTGTTTTTTTTTGAATTTTTTGTGGTTTTTTTTGCATTTTTTTTGTGTTTTTTTTTTTACATTTTTTGCATTTTTTTGTTTTTTTTTTGCATTTTTTTTTGCATTTTTTGTGTGTTTTTTTGCATTTTTTGTGTTTTTTTAGCATTTTTTTTGCATTTTTTGTGTGTTTTTTTGCATTTTTTGTGGGGTTTTTTTGCATTTTTTTTGCATTTTTTGTGTGGTTTTTTTGCATTTTTTTTTGCATTTTTTGTGGGTTTTTTTGCATTTTTTTGTGGGTTTTTTGCATTTTTTTTGCATTTTTTGTGGGTTTTTTTGCATTTTTTTTTGCATTTTTTGTGGGTTTTTTTGCATTTTTTTTGCATTTTTTTTTTGCATTTTTTGGGTTTTTTTTTTGCATTTTTTTGCATTTTTTTTGCATTTTTTTTGCATTTTTTTTGCAATTTTTTTGCATTTTTTGTGGTTTTTTTTGCATTTTTTTGTGGGTTTTTTTGCATTTTTTTGTGTTTTTTTGCATTTTTTTTTGCATTTTTTGTGGGGTTTTTTTGCATTTTTTTTGCATTTTTTGTGTGTTTTTTTTGCATTTTTTTTGCATTTTTTGTGGGTTTTTTTGCATTTTTTTTGCATTTTTTGTGGGGTTTTTTGCATTTTTTTTTGCATTTTTTGTGGGTTTTTTTGCAATTTTTTGCATTTTTTGTGGTTTTTTTTGCATTTTTTTGTGTTTTTTTTGCATTTTTTTTGCATTTTTTGTGGGGTTTTTTTGCATTTTTTTTGCATTTTTTGTGTGGTTTTTTTGCATTTTTTTTGCATTTTTTGTGGGGTTTTTTGCATTTTTTTGTGGGTTTTTTTGCATTTTTTTTGCATTTTTTGTGGGTTTTTTTGCATTTTTTTTGCATTTTTTTTTTGCATTTTTTGTGTTTTTTTTGCATTTTTTTGCAATTTTTTTTGCATTTTTTTTGCATTTTTTTTGCAATTTTTTTGCATTTTTTGTGGTTTTTTTTGCATTTTTTTGTGGGTTTTTTTGCATTTTTTTTTGTGTTTTTTTGCATTTTTTTTTGCATTTTTTGTGGTTTTTTTTTGCATTTTTTTTGCATTTTTTGTGTTTTTTTTGCATTTTTTTTGCATTTTTTGTGTTTTTTTTTGCATTTTTTTGTGTTTTTTTTTGCATTTTTTTGCATTTTTTTTGCATTTTTTTTGCATTTTTTTTGCATTTTTTTGCATTTTTTTTGCATTTTTTTTGCATTTTTTTTGTTTTTTTTGTGTTTTTTTTGCATTTTTTGTGGGTTTTTTTGCATTTTTTTGTGTTTTTTTGTGTTTTATTTGCATTTTTTTTTGCATTTTTTGTGTTTTTTTTTGCATTTTTTTTGTGTTTTTATTGCATTTTTTGTTTTTTTTGCATTTTTTTTTGAATTTTTTGTGGTTTTTTTTGCATTTTTTTTGTGTTTTTTTTTTTTTTTACATTTTTTTGCATTTTTTTGTTTTTTTTGCATTTTTTTTGCATTTTTTTTTGCATTTTTTTTGCATTTTTTTGCATTTTTTTGCATTTTTTTTGCATTTTTTTTGCATTTTTTTTGCATTTTTGTGCTTTTTTTTGCATTTTTTGTGGGGTTTTTTGCATTTTTTTTGCATTTTTAGTGGGTTTTTTTTCATTTTTTTTGCATTTTTTGTGTTTTTTTTTTGCATTTGTTTTGCATTTTTTTGTGTTTTTTTTGCATTTTTTTTTTCATTTTTTTTTCATTTTTTATGGGTTTTTTTGCATTTTTTTGTGTTTTTTTTGCATTTTTTTTTGCATTTTTTTTGCATTTTTTTGCATTTTTTTTGCATTTTTTTTGCATTTCTTGTGTTTTTTTTTTTGCATTTTTTTGCATTTTTTTTGTGTTTTTTTGCATTTTTTTTTGCATTTTTTGTGGGTTTTTTTGCATTTTTTTTTGTGTTTTTTTGCATTTTTTTTTGCATTTTTTGTGGGTTTTTTTTGCATTTTTTTTGCATTTTTTGTGTGTTTTTTTTGCATTTTTTTTGCATTTTTTGTGGTTTTTTTTGCATTTTTTTGTGTTTTTTTTGCATTTTTTTGCATTTTTTTTGCATTTTTTTTGCATTTTTTTTTGCATTTTTTTGCATTTTTTTTGCATTTTTTTTGCATTTTTTGTGTTTTTTTTTTGCATTTTTTTGCATTTTTTTTGTGTTTTTTTGCATTTTTTTTTTGGATTTTTTGTGGGTTTTTTTTTGCATTTTTTTGCATTTTTTTTTGCATTTTTGTGCTTTTTTTGCATTTTTTGTTTTTTTTGCATTTTTTTTGCATTTTTTTTGTTTTTTTTGTGTTTTTTTTGCATTTTTTGTGGGTTTTTTTGCATTTTTTTTGTGTTTTTTTGCATTTTTTTTGCATTTTTTTTGCATTTCTTGTGTTTTTTTTTTGCATTTTTTTGCATTTTTTTTGTGTTTTTTTGCATTTTTTTTTGCATTTTTTGTGGGTTTTTTTGCATTTTTTTTGCATTTTTTGTGGTTTTTTTTGCATTTTTTTGTGTTTTTTTTGCATTTTTTTGCATTTTTTTTGCATTTTTTTTGCATTTTTTTTTGCATTTTTTTGCATTTTTTTTGCATTTTTTTTGCATTTTTTGTGTTTTTTTTTTGCATTTTTTTGCATTTTTTTTGTGTTTTTTTGCATTTTTTTTTTGGATTTTTTGTGGGTTTTTTTTGCATTTTTTTGCATTTTTTTTTGCATTTTTGTGCTTTTTTTGCATTTTTTGTTTTTTTTGCATTTTTTTTGCATTTTTTTTGTTTTTTTTGTGTTTTTTTTGCATTTTTTGTGGGTTTTTTTGCATTTTTTTTGTGTTTTTTTGCATTTTTTTTGCATTTTTTTTGCATTTCTTGTGTTTTTTTTTTGCATTTTTTTGCATTTTTTTTGTGTTTTTTTGCATTTTTTTTTGCATTTTTTGTGGGTTTTTTTGCATTTTTTTTTGTGTTTTTTTGCATTTTTTTTGCATTTTTTGTGGGTTTTTTTTGCATTTTTTTTGCATTTTTTGTGTGTTTTTTTTGCATTTTTTTTGCATTTTTTGTGGTTTTTTTTGCATTTTTTTGTGTTTTTTTTGCATTTTTTTGCATTTTTTTTGCATTTTTTTTGCATTTTTTTTTTGCATTTTTTTGCATTTTTTTTGCATTTTTTTTGCATTTTTTGTGTTTTTTTTTTGCATTTTTTTGCATTTTTTTTGTGTTTTTTTGCATTTTTTTTTGCATTTTTTGTGGGGTTTTTTTGCATTTTTTTTTGCATTTTTGTGCTTTTTTTGCATTTTTTGTGTGTTTTTTTGCATTTTTTGTTTTTTTTGCATTTTTTTTGCATTTTTTTTGTTTTTTTTGTGTTTTTTTTGCATTTTTTGTGGGTTTTTTTGCATTTTTTTTGTGTTTTTTTGTGTTTTATTTGCATTTTTTTTTGCATTTTTTGTGTTTTTTTTTTGCATTTTTTTTGTGTTTTTATTGCATTTTTTTGTTTTTTTTGCATTTTTTTTTTGAATTTTTTGTGGTTTTTTTTGCATTTTTTTTGTGTTTTTTTTTTTTTACATTTTTTGCATTTTTTTGTTTTTTTTTGCATTTTTTTTGCATTTTTTTGCATTTTTTTGCATTTTTTTGCATTTTTTTGCATTTTTTTTGCATTTTTTTTGCATTTTTGTGCTTTTTTTTGCATTTTTTGTGGGGTTTTTTGCATTTTTTTTGCATTTTTAGTGGGTTTTTTTTCTTTTTTTTTGCATTTTTTGTGTTTTTTTTTGCATTTGTTTTGCATTTTTTTGTGTTTTTTTTGCATTTTTTTTTGCATTTTTTTTTCATTTTTTGTGGGTTTTTTTGCATTTTTTTGTGTTTTTTTTGCATTTTTTTTTGCATTTTTTTTGCATTTTTTTGCATTTTTTTTGCATTTTTTTGCATTTCTTGTGTTTTTTTTTTGCATTTTTTTGCATTTTTTTTGTGTTTTTTTGCATTTTTTTTTGCATTTTTTTGTGGGGTTTTTTTGCATGTTTTTTGCATTTTTTTGCATTTTTTTTTGCATTTTTGTGCTTTTTTTTGCATTTTTTGTGGGTTTTTTTGGCATTTTTTGTGGGTTTTTTTGCATTTTTTTTTGTGTTTTTTTGTGTTTTATTTGCATTTTTTTTTGCATTTTTTGTGTTTTTTTTGCATTTTTTTGTGTTTTTTTTGCATTTTTTTGTTTTTTTTGCATTTTTTTTTTAATTTTTTGTGTTTTTTTTTTAATTTTTTGTGGTTTTTTTTGCATTTTTTTGTGTTTTTTTTTTTACATTTTTTGCATTTTTTTGTTTTTTTTTGCATTTTTTTTGCATTTTTTTTGCATTTTTTTTGCATTTTTTGTGGGTTTTTTTTGCATTTTTTTTGCATGTTTTGTGGGGTTTTTTTTGCATTTTTTTTGCATTTTTTGTGTGTTTTTTTTGCATTTTTTTGCATTTTTTTTGCATTTTTTTGCATTTTTTTTTGCATTTTTTGTGTTTTTTTTTGCATTTTTTTGTGTTTTTTTTGCATTTTTTTTGCATTTTTTGTGGGGTTTTTTTGCATTTTTTTTTGCATTTTTTGTGTGTTTTTTTTGCATTTTTTTCCATTTTTTGTGGGTTTTTTTGCATTTTTTTGTGGGTTTTTTTGCATTTTTTTTTGCATTTTTTGTGGGTTTTTTTGCATTTTTTTTTGCATTTTTTGTGGGTTTTTTTGCATTTTTTTTGCATTTTTTTTTTGCATTTTTTGTGTTTTTTTTTGCATTTTTTTGCATTTTTTTTTGCATTTTTTTTGCATTTTTTTTGCAATTTTTTTGCATTTTTTGTGGTTTTTTTTGCATTTTTTTGTGGGTTTTTTGCATTTTTTTGTGTTTTTTTGCATTTTTTTTTGCATTTTTTGTGGGTTTTTTTGCATTTTTTTGTGGGTTTTTTGCATTTTTTTTGTGTTTTTTTGCATTTTTTTTTGCATTTTTTGTGTGTTTTTTTTGCATTTTTTTGCATTTTTTGTGTGTTTTTTTGCATTTTTTTTGCATTTTTTGTGTGTTTTTTTGCATTTTTTGGTTTTTTTGCATTTTTTTGCATTTTTTTTGCATTTTTTTTGTTTTTTTTGCATTTTTTGTGGGTTTTTTTGCATTTTTTTTGTGTTTTTTTGTGTTTTATTTGCATTTTTTTTTGCATTTTTTGTGTTTTTTTTTGCATTTTTTTGTTTTTTTTGCATTTTTTTGTTTTTTTTGCATTTTTTTTTTAATTTTTTGTGTTTTTTTTTGAATTTTTTGTGTTTTTTTTGCATTTTTTTGTGTATTTTTTTTTACATTTTTTGCATTTTTTTGTTTTTTTTTTTGCATTTTTTTTGCATTTTTTTTGCATTTTTTTTGCATTTTTTTGCATTTTTTTTGCATTTTTTTTGCATTTTTTGTGTGTTTTTTTGCATTTTTTGTGGGTTTTTTTGCATTTTTTTTTGCATTTTTAGTGGGTTTTTTTGCATTTTTTTTGCATTTTTTGTGTTTTTTTTTGCATTTGTTTTGCATTTTTTTTGCATTTTTTTTGCATTTTTTTTGCATTTTTGTGCTTTTTTTTTGCATTTTTTGTGGGTTTTTTTTGCATTTTTTTTTGCATGTTTTGTGGGGTTTTTTTTTGCATTTTTTTGCATTTTTTGTGTGTTTTTTTTGCATTTTTTTGCATTTTTTTTGCATTTTTTTGCATTTTTTTTGCATTTTTTGTGGTTTTTTTTGCATTTTTTTGTGTTTTTTTTGCATTTTTTTGCATTTTTTTTGCATTTTTTTTGCATTTTTTTTTGCATTTTTTTGCATTTTTTTTGCATTTTTTTGCATTTTTTGTGTTTTTTTTTTGCATTTTTTTGCATTTTTTTTGTGTTTTTTTACATTTTTTTTTTGCATTTTTTGTGGGTTTTTTTTGCATTTTTTTGCATTTTTTTTTGCATTTTTGTGCTTTTTTTTGCATTTTTTGTGTGTTTTTTTGCATTTTTTGTTTTTTTTGCATTTTTTTTGCATTTTTTTTGTTTTTTTTTGTGTTTTTTTTGCATTTTTTGTGGGTTTTTTTGCATTTTTTTTGTGTTTTTTTGTGTTTTATTTGCATTTTTTTTTGCATTTTTTGTGTTTTTTTTTTGCATTTTTTTTGTGTTTTTATTGCATTTTTTTGTTTTTTTTTGCATTTTTTTTTGAATTTTTTGTGGGTTTTTTTGCATTTTTTTTGTGTTTTTTTTTTTTTACATTTTTTGCATTTTTTTGTTTTTTTTGCATTTTTTTTGCATTTTTTTGCATTTTTTTTGCATTTTTTTGCATTTTTTTGCATTTTTTTTGCATTTTTTTTGCATTTTTTTTGCATTTTTGTGCTTTTTTTTGCATTTTTTGTGGGGTTTTTTGCATTTTTTTTGCATTTTTAGTGGGTTTTTTTTCTTTTTTTTTGCATTTTTTGTGGTTTTTTTTGCATTTGTTTTGCATTTTTTTGTGTTTTTTTTGCATTTTTTTTTGCATTTTTTTTTCATTTTTTGTGGGTTTTTTTGCATTTTTTTGTGTTTTTTTTGCATTTTTTTTGCATTTTTTTTGCATTTTTTTGCATTTTTTTTGCATTTTTTTTGCATTTCTTGTGTTTTTTTTTTGCATTTTTTTGCATTTTTTTTGTGTTTTTTTGCATTTTTTTTTGCATTTTTTTGTGGGGTTTTTTTGCATGTTTTTTGCATTTTTTTGCATTTTTTTTTTGCATTTTTGTGCTTTTTTTTGCATTTTTTGTGGGTTTTTTTGGCATTTTTTGTGGGTTTTTTTGCATTTTTTTTTGTGTTTTTTTGTGTTTTATTTGCATTTTTTTTTGCATTTTTGTGTTTTTTTTGCATTTTTTTGCATTTTTTTTGCATTTTTTTGTTTTTTTTGCATTTTTTTGCATTTTTTTTGTGTTTTTTTTGCATTTTTTGTGGGTTTTTTTGCATTTTTTTTGTGTTTTTTTGTGTTTTATTTGCATTTTTTTTTGCATTTTTTGTGGTTTTTTTTGCATTTTTTTGTGTTTTTTTTGCATTTTTTTGTTTTTTTTGCATTTTTTTTTTAATTTTTTGTGTTTTTTTTTGAATTTTTTGTGTTTTTTTTGCATTTTTTTGTGTTTTTTTTTTTACATTTTTTGCATTTTTTTGTTTTTTTTTTTGCATTTTTTTTGCATTTTTTTTGCATTTTTTTTGCATTTTTTTGCATTTTTTTTGCATTTTTTTTGCATTTTTTGTGTGTTTTTTTGCATTTTTTGTGGGTTTTTTTGCATTTTTTTTTGCATTTTTAGTGGGTTTTTTTGCATTTTTTTTGCATTTTTTGTGTTTTTTTTTGCATTTGTTTTGCATTTTTTTTGCATTTTTTTTGCATTTTTGTGCTTTTTTTTTGCATTTTTTGTGGGGTTTTTTTTGCATTTTTTTTTGCATGTTTGGTGGGGGTTTTTTGCATTTTTTTGCATTTTTTGTGTGTTTTTTTTGCATTTTTTTGCATTTTTTTTTGCATTTTTTTGCATTTTTTTTTGCATTTTTTGTGGTTTTTTTTGCATTTTTTTGTGGTTTTTTTGCATTTTTTTGCATTTTTTGTGGGTTTTTTTTGCATTTTTTTTGCATTTTTTGTGTGGTTTTTTTGCATTTTTTTTGCATTTTTTGTGAGTTTTTTTGCATTTTTTTGTGGGTTTTTTTGAATTTTTTTTGCATTTTTTGTGGGTTTTTTTGCATTTTTTTTTGCATTTTTTGTGGGTTTTTTTGCATTTTTTTTGCATTTTTTTTTTGCATTTTTTGTGTTTTTTTTTGCATTTTTTTTGCATTTTTTGTGGGTTTTTTTTTTTGCATTTTTTTTGCATTTTTTTTGCATTTTTTTTGCATTTTTTTTTGCATTTTTTCTTTTTGCATTTTTTTGCATTTTTTTTGTGTTTTTTTGCATTTTTTTTTGCATTTTTTGTGGGTTTTTTTTGCATTTTTTTTGCATTTTTTTGCATTTTTTTTTGCATTTTTGTGCTTTTTTTTTGCATTTTTTGTGTGTTTTTTGCATTTTTTGTTTTTTTTTGCATTTTTTTTTGCATTTTTTTTGTGTTTTTTTTGTGTTTTTTTTGCATTTTTTGTGGGTTTTTTTGCATTTTTTTTGTGTTTTTTTGTGTTTTATTTGCATTTTTTTTGTGTTTTTTTTTGCATTTTTTTTGTGTTTTTTTTGCATTTTTTTTTTTTTTTGCATTTTTTTTTGAATTTTTTGTGTTTTTTTTGAATTTTTTGTGGTTTTTTTTGCATTTTTTTTGTGTTTTTTTTTTTTTTACATTTTTTGCATTTTTTTGTTTTTTTTTTGCATTTTTTTTGCATTTTTTTGCATTTTTTTTGCATTTTTTTTGCATTTTTTTTGCATTTTTGTGCTTTTTTTTTGCATTTTTTGTGGGGTTTTTTGCATTTTTTTTTGCATTTTTAGTGGGTTTTTTTGCATTTTTTTTGCATTTTTTGTGTTTTTTTTTGCATTTGTTTTGCATTTTTTTTGTGTTTTTTTTGCATTTTTTTTTGCATTTTTTTTTCATTTTTTGTGGGTTTTTTTGCATTTTTTGTGGGTTTTTTTTGCAATTTTTTTGCATTTTTTTGCATTTTTTTTGCATTTTTTGTTTTTTTTGCATTTTTTTGCATTTTTTTTGCATTTTTTTTGTTTTTTTTGCATTTTTTGTGGGTTTTTTTTGCATTTTTTTGTGTTTTTTTGTGTTTTATTTGCATTTTTTTTTTGCATTTTTTGTGGTTTTTTTTGCATTTTTTTTGTGTTTTTTTTGCATTTTTTTGTTTTTTTTGCATTTTTTTTTTAATTTTTTGTGTTTTTTTTTGAATTTTTTGTGGTTTTTTTTGCATTTTTTTGTGTTTTTTTTTTACATTTTTTGCATTTTTTTGTTTTTTTTTTGCATTTTTTTTTGCATTTTTTGTGTGTTTTTTTGCATTTTTTGTGTTTTTTTTGCATTTTTTTTGCATTTTTTGTGTGTTTTTTTGCATTTTTTGTGGGGTTTTTTTGCATTTTTTTTGCATTTTTTGTGTGGTTTTTTTGCATTTTTTTTGCATTTTTTGTGGGTTTTTTTGCATTTTTTTGTGGGTTTTTTTGCATTTTTTTTGCATTTTTTGTGGGTTTTTTTGCATTTTTTTTTGCATTTTTTGTGGGTTTTTTTGCATTTTTTTTGCATTTTTTTTTTGCATTTTTTGTGTTTTTTTTTTGCATTTTTTTGCATTTTTTTTGCATTTTTTTTGCATTTTTTTTGCAATTTTTTTGCATTTTTTGTGGTTTTTTTTGCATTTTTTTGTGGGTTTTTTTTGCATTTTTTTGTGTTTTTTTGCATTTTTTTTTGCATTTTTTGTGGGGTTTTTTTGCATTTTTTTTGCATTTTTTGTGTGTTTTTTTTGCATTTTTTTTGCATTTTTTGTGGGTTTTTTTGCATTTTTTTTGCATTTTTTGTGGGTTTTTTTGCATTTTTTTTTGCATTTTTTGTGGGTTTTTTTGCATTTTTTGTGGGTTTTTTTGCATTTTTTTTTGCATTTTTTTTTGCATTTTTTGTGGGTTTTTTTTACATTTTTTGCATTTTTTTGTTTTTTTTTTTGCATTTTTTTTGCATTTTTTTTGCATTTTTTTTGCATTTTTTTGCATTTTTTTTGCATTTTTTTTGCATTTTTTGTGTGTTTTTTTGCATTTTTTGTGGGTTTTTTTGCATTTTTTTTGCATTTTTAGTGGGTTTTTTTGCATTTTTTTTGCATTTTTTGTGTTTTTTTTTGCATTTGTTTTGCATTTTTTTTGCATTTTTTTTGCATTTTATTTGCATTTTTGTGCTTTTTTTTTGCATTTTTTGTGGGTTTTTTTTGCATTTTTTGTGGGGTTTTTTTTTGCATTTTTTTGCATTTTTTGTGTGTTTTTTTTGCATTTTTTTGCATTTTTTTTTGCATTTTGTTGCATTTTTTTTGCATTTTTTGTGGTTTTTTTTTGCATTTTTTTGTGGTTTTTTTGCATTTTTTTGCATTTTTTGTGGGTTTTTTTTGCATTTTTTTTGCATTTTTTGTGTGGTTTTTTTGCATTTTTTTTGCATTTTTTGTGAGTTTTTTTGCATTTTTTTGTGGGTTTTTTTGAATTTTTTTTGCATTTTTTGTGGTTTTTTTTGCATTTTTTTTTGCATTTTTTGTGGGTTTTTTTGCATTTTTTTTGCATTTTTTTTTTGCATTTTTTGTGGGTTTTTTTTGCATTTTTTTTGCATTTTTTGTGGTTTTTTTTTGCATTTTTTTGTGTTTTTTTTGCATTTTTTTGCATTTTTTTTTGCATTTTTTTTTGCATTTTTTTTGCATTTTTTTGCATTTTTTTTGCATTTTTTTTGCATTTTTTTTGCATTTTTTGTGTTTTTTTTTTGCATTTTTTTGCATTTTTTTTGTGTTTTTTTGCATTTTTTTTTGCATTTTTTGTGGGGTTTTTTTTGCATTTTTTTTGCATTTTTTTGCATTTTTTTTGCATTTTTGTGCTTTTTTTTGCATTTTTTGTGTGTTTTTTGCATTTTTTGTTTTTTTTTGCATTTTTTTTGCATTTTTTTTGCATTTTTTTTGTGTTTTTTTTGCATTTTTTGTGGGTTTTTTTGCATTTTTTTTGTGTTTTTTTGTGTTTTATTTGCATTTTTTTTGTGGTTTTTTTTGCATTTTTTTTGTGTTTTTTTTGCATTTTTTTTTTTTTTGCATTTTTTTTTGAATTTTTTGTGTTTTTTTGAATTTTTTGTGGTTTTTTTTGCATTTTTTTTGTGTTTTTTTTTTTTTTTACATTTTTTGCATTTTTTTGTTTTTTTTTTGCATTTTTTTTGCATTTTTTTGCATTTTTTTTGCATTTTTTTTGCATTTTTTTTGCATTTTTGTGCTTTTTTTTTGCATTTTTTGTGGGGTTTTTTGCATTTTTTTTTGCATTTTTAGTGGGTTTTTTTGCATTTTTTTTGCATTTTTTGTGGTTTTTTTTGCATTTGTTTTTGCATTTTTTTTTCATTTTTTGTGGGTTTTTTTGCATTTTTTGTGGGTTTTTTTTTGCAATTTTTTTGCATTTTTTTGCATTTTTTTTGCATTTTTGTGCTTTTTTTTTGCATTTTTTGTTTTTTTTGCATTTTTTTGCATTTTTTTTGCATTTTTTTTGTTTTTTTTGCATTTTTTGTGGGTTTTTTTGCATTTTTTTGTGTTTTTTTGTGTTTTATTTGCATTTTTTTTTTGCATTTTTTGTGTTTTTTTTTGCATTTTTTTTGTGTTTTTTTTGCATTTTTTTGTTTTTTTTGCATTTTTTTTTTAATTTTTTGTGTTTTTTTTTGAATTTTTTGTGGTTTTTTTTGCATTTTTTTTGTGTTTTTTTTTTACATTTTTTGCATTTTTTTGTTTTTTTTTTGCATTTTTTTTTGCATTTTTTGTGTGTTTTTTTGCATTTTTTGTGTTTTTTTTGCATTTTTTTTGCATTTTTTTTGTGGTTTTTTTTGCATTTTTTTTGTGTTTTTTTTGCATTTTTTTTTTTTTTTGCATTTTTTTTTGAATTTTTTGTGTTTTTTTGAATTTTTTGTGGTTTTTTTTGCATTTTTTTTGTGTTTTTTTTTTTTTTTACATTTTTTGCATTTTTTTGTTTTTTTTTTGCATTTTTTTTGCATTTTTTTGCATTTTTTTTGCATTTTTTTTGCATTTTTTTTGCATTTTTGTGCTTTTTTTTTGCATTTTTTGTGGGGTTTTTTGCATTTTTTTTTGCATTTTTAGTGGGTTTTTTTGCATTTTTTTTGCATTTTTTGTGGTTTTTTTTGCATTTGTTTTTGCATTTTTTTTTCATTTTTTGTGGGTTTTTTTGCATTTTTCGTGGGTTTTTTTTTGCAATTTTTTTGCATTTTTTTGCATTTTTTTTGCATTTTTGTGCTTTTTTTTTGCATTTTTTGTTTTTTTTGCATTTTTTTGCATTTTTTTTGCATTTTTTTTGTTTTTTTTGCATTTTTTGTGGGTTTTTTTGCATTTTTTTGTGTTTTTTTGTGTTTTATTTGCATTTTTTTTTTGCATTTTTTGTGTTTTTTTTTGCATTTTTTTTGTGTTTTTTTTGCATTTTTTTGTTTTTTTTGCATTTTTTTTTTAATTTTTTGTGTTTTTTTTTGAATTTTTTGTGGTTTTTTTTGCATTTTTTTTGTGTTTTTTTTTTACATTTTTTGCATTTTTTTGGTTTTTTTTTGCATTTTTTTTTGCATTTTTTGTGTGTTTTTTTGCATTTTTTGTGTTTTTTTTGCATTTTTTTTGCATTTTTTGTGTGTTTTTTTGCATTTTTTGTGGGGTTTTTTTGCATTTTTTTTGCATTTTTTGTGTGGTTTTTTTGCATTTTTTTTGCATTTTTTGTGGGTTTTTTTGCATTTTTTTGTGGGTTTTTTTGCATTTTTTTTGCATTTTTTGTGGGTTTTTTTGCATTTTTTTTTGCATTTTTTGTGGGTTTTTTTGCATTTTTTTGCATTTTTTTTTTGCATTTTTTGTGTTTTTTTTTGCATTTTTTTGCATTTTTTTTGCATTTTTTTTGCATTTTTTTTGCAATTTTTTTGCATTTTTTGTGGTTTTTTTTGCATTTTTTTGTGGGTTTTTTTGCATTTTTTTGTGTTTTTTTGCATTTTTTTTTGCATTTTTTGTGGGGTTTTTTTGCATTTTTTTTGCATTTTTTGTGTGTTTTTTTTGCATTTTTTTTGCATTTTTTGTGGGGTTTTTTGCATTTTTTTTGCATTTTTTGTGGGTTTTTTTGCATTTTTTTTTGCATTTTTTGTGGGTTTTTTTGCATTTTTTTTGCATTTTTTTTTTGCATTTTTTGTGTTTTTTTTGCATTTTTTTGCATTTTTTTTGCATTTTTTTAGCATTTTTTTTGCAATTTTTTTGCATTTTTTGTGGTTTTTTTGCATTTTTTTGTGGGTTTTTTTGCATTTTTTTGTGTTTTTTTGCATTTTTTTTTGCATTTTTTGTGGGGTTTTTTTGCATTTTTTTTGCATTTTTTGTGGGTTTTTTTTGCATTTTTTTTGCATTTTTTGTGGGTTTTTTTTGCATTTTTTGTGTTTTTTTTGCATTTTTTTGCATTTTTTTTTGCATTTTTTTTTGCATTTTTTTTGCATTTTTTTGCATTTTTTTTGCATTTTTTTTGCATTTTTTTTGCATTTTTTGTGTTTTTTTTTTGCATTTTTTTGCATTTTTTTTGCGTTTTTTTGCATTTTTTTTGCATTTTTTGTGGGTTTTTTTTGCATTTTTTTTGCATTTTTTTGCATTTTTTTTTGCATTTTTGTGCTTTTTTTTGCATTTTTTGTGTGTTTTTTGCATTTTTTGTTTTTTTTTTGCATTTTTTTGCATTTTTTTTGTTTTTTTTGTGTTTTTTTTGCATTTTTTGTGTTTTTTTTTGCATTTTTTGTGTTTTTTTTTTAATTTTTTGTGGGTTTTTTTGCATTTTTTTTGCATTTTTTTTGTGTTTTTTTTTTTTTTACATTTTTTGCATTTTTTTGTTTTTTTTTGCATTTTTTTGCATTTTTTTTGCATTTTTTTTGCATATTTTTTGTGGTTTTTTTTTTACATTTTTTGCATTTTTTTTGTTTTTTTTTTGCATTTTTTTTTGCATTTTTTGTGTTTTTTTGCATTTTTTTTGCATTTTTTTTGTGTTTTTTTTGTGTTTTTTTTGCATTTTTTGTGGGTTTTTTTGCATTTTTTTTTTTTTTTTTGTGTTTTATTTGCATTTTTTTTGTGTTTTTTTTTGCATTTTTTTTGTGTTTTTTTTGCATTTTTTTTTTTTTTTTGCATTTTTTTTTGAATTTTTTGTGTTTTTTTTGAATTTTTTGTGGTTTTTTTTGCATTTTTTTTGTGTTTTTTTTTTACATTTTTTGCATTTTTTTGTTTTTTTTTGCATTTTTTTTTGCATTTTTTGTGTGTTTTTTTGCATTTTTTGTGTTTTTTTTGCATTTTTTTTGCATTTTTTGTGTGTTTTTTTGCATTTTTTGTGGGGTTTTTTTGCATTTTTTGTGTGGTTTTTTTGCATTTTTTTTTGCATTTTTTGTGGGTTTTTTTGCATTTTTTTGTGGGTTTTTTTGCATTTTTTTTGCATTTTTTGTGGGTTTTTTTGCATTTTTTTTTGCATTTTTTGTGGGTTTTTTTGCATTTTTTTTGCATTTTTTTTTTGCATTTTTTGTGTTTTTTTTTTGCATTTTTTTGTGTTTTTTTTGCATTTTTTTGCATTTTTTTTGCATTTTTTTTGCATTTTTTTTGCATTTTTTTTGCATTTTTTTTGCATTTTTTTTGCATTTTTTGTGTTTTTTTTTTGCATTTTTTTGCATTTTTTTTGTTTTTTTGCATTTTTTTTTTGTATTTTTTGTGGGGTTTTTTTTGCATTTTTTTTTGCATTTTTGTGCTTTTTTTGCATTTTTTGTGTGTTTTTTTGCATTTTTTGTTTTTTTTGCATTTTTTTTGCATTTTTTTTGTTTTTTTTGTGTTTTTTTTGCATTTTTTGTGGGTTTTTTTGCATTTTTTTGTGTTTTTTTGTGTTTTATTTGCATTTTTTTTTGCATTTTTTGTGTTTTTTTTTGCATTTTTTTTGTGTTTTTATTGCATTTTTTGTTTTTTTTGCATTTTTTTTTGAATTTTTTGTGGTTTTTTTTGCATTTTTTTTGTGTTTTTTTTTTTTACATTTTTTTGCATTTATTTTGCATTTTTTTGCATTTTTTTGCATTTTTTTTGCATTTTTTTTGCATTTTTTTTGCATTTTTGTGCTTTTTTTTGCATTTTTTGTGGGGTTTTTTGCATTTTTTTTGCATTTTTAGTGGGTTTTTTTTCATTTTTTTTGCATTTTTTGTGTGTTTTTTTTGCATTTTTTTTGCATTTTTTGCATTTTTTTGTGTTTTTTTTGCATTTTTTTGCATTTTTTTTGCATTTTTTTTGCATTTTTTTTTGCATTTTTTTGCATTTTTTTTGCATTTTTTTGCATTTTTTGTGTTTTTTTTTTGCATTTTTTGCATTTTTTTGTGTTTTTTTGCATTTTTTTTTTGCATTTTTTGTGGGGTTTTTTTGCATTTTTTTGCATTTTTTTTTGCATTTTTGTGCTTTTTTTGCATTTTTTGTGTGTTTTTTTGCATTTTTTGTTTTTTTTGCATTTTTTTTGCATTTTTTTTGTTTTTTTTGTGGTTTTTTTGCATTTTTTGTGGGTTTTTTTGCATTTTTTTTGTGTTTTTTTGTGTTTTATTTGCATTTTTTTTTGCATTTTTTGTGTTTTTTTTTTGCATTTTTTTTGTGTTTTTATTGCATTTTTTTGTTTTTTTTGCATTTTTTTTTGAATTTTTTGTGGGTTTTTTTGCATTTTTTTTGTGTTTTTTTTTTTTTTACATTTTTTGCATTTTTTTTGCATTTTTTTTGCATTTTTGTGCTTTTTTTTGCATTTTTTGTGGGGTTTTTTGCATTTTTTTTGCATTTTTAGTGGGTTTTTTTTCTTTTTTTTTGCATTTTTTGTGGTTTTTTTTGCATTTGTTTTGCATTTTTTTGTGTTTTTTTTGCATTTTTTTTTGCATTTTTTTTTCATTTTTTGTGGGTTTTTTTGCATTTTTTTGTGTTTTTTTTGCATTTTTTTTTGCATTTTTTTTGCATTTTTTTGCATTTTTTTTGCATTTTTTTTGCATTTCTTGTGTTTTTTTTTTGCATTTTTTGCATTTTTTTTGTGTTTTTTTGCATTTTTTTTTGCATTTTTTTGTGGGGTTTTTTTGCATGTTTTTTGCATTTTTTTGCATTTTTTTTTTGCATTTTTGTGCTTTTTTTTGCATTTTTTGTGGGTTTTTTTGGCATTTTTTGTGGGTTTTTTTGCATTTTTTTTTGTGTTTTTTTGTGTTTTATTTGCATTTTTTTTTGCATTTTTGTGTTTTTTTTTGCATTTTTTTGCATTTTTTTTGCATTTTTTTGTTTTTTTTGCATTTTTTTTTTAATTTTTTGTGTTTTTTTTTTAATTTTTTGTGGTTTTTTTTGCATTTTTTTGTGTTTTTTTTTTTTTACATTTTTTGCATTTTTTTGTTTTTTTTTGCATTTTTTTTGCATTTTTTTTGCATTTTTTTTGCATTTTTTGTGGGTTTTTTTTGCATTTTTTTTGCATGTTTTGTGGGGTTTTTTTTGCATTTTTTTTGCATTTTTTGTGTGTTTTTTTTTGCATTTTTTTGCATTTTTTTTGCATTTTTTTGCATTTTTTTTGCATTTTTTTGCATTTTTTTTGTGTTTTTTTTGCATTTTTTGTGGGTTTTTTTGCATTTTTTTTGTGTTTTTTTGTGTTTTATTTGCATTTTTTTTTGCATTTTTTGTGTTTTTTTTTGCATTTTTTTGTGTTTTTTTTGCATTTTTTTGTTTTTTTTGCATTTTTTTTTTAATTTTTTGTGTTTTTTTTTGAATTTTTTGTGTTTTTTTTGCATTTTTTTGTGTTTTTTTTTTTACATTTTTTGCATTTTTTTGTTTTTTTTTTTGCATTTTTTTTGCATTTTTTTTGCATTTTTTTTGCATTTTTTTGCATTTTTTTTGCATTTTTTTTGCATTTTTTGTGTGTTTTTTTGCATTTTTTGTGGGTTTTTTTGCATTTTTTTTTGCATTTTTAGTGGGTTTTTTTGCATTTTTTTTGCATTTTTTGTGTTTTTTTTTTGCATTTGTTTTGCATTTTTTTTGCATTTTTTTTGCATTTTTGTGCTTTTTTTTTGCATTTTTTGTGGGTTTTTTTTGCATTTTTTTTTGCATGTTTGGTGGGGGTTTTTTTTTGCATTTTTTTGCATTTTTTGTGGGTTTTTTTTGCATTTTTTTTGCATTTTTTGTGTGGTTTTTTTGCATTTTTTTTGCATTTTTTGTGAGTTTTTTTGCATTTTTTTGTGGGTTTTTTTGAATTTTTTTTGCATTTTTTGTGGGTTTTTTTGCATTTTTTTTTGCATTTTTTGTGGGTTTTTTTGCATTTTTTTTGCATTTTTTTTTTGCATTTTTTGTGTTTTTTTTTGCATTTTTTTTGCATTTTTTGTGGTTTTTTTTTGCATTTTTTTGTGTTTTTTTTGCATTTTTTTGCATTTTTTTTTGCATTTTTTTTTGCATTTTTTTTGCATTTTTTTGCATTTTTGTTGCATTTTTTTTGCATTTTTTTTGCATTTTTTGTGTTTTTTTTTTGCATTTTTTTGCATTTTTTTTGTGTTTTTTTGCATTTTTTTTTGCATTTTTTGTGGGTTTTTTTTGCATTTTTTTTGCATTTTTTTGCATTTTTTTTTGCATTTTTGTGCTTTTTTTTGCATTTTTTGTGTGTTTTTTGCATTTTTTGTTTTTTTTTGCATTTTTTTTGCATTTTTTTTGTGTTTTTTTTGCATTTTTTGTGGGTTTTTTTGCATTTTTTTTGTGTTTTTTTGTGTTTTATTTGCATTTTTTTTGTGTTTTTTTTTGCATTTTTTTTGTGTTTTTTTTGCATTTTTTTTTTTTTTTGCATTTTTTTTTGAATTTTTTGTGTTTTTTTTGAATTTTTTGTGGGTTTTTTTGCATTTTTTTTGTGTTTTTTTTTTTTTTACATTTTTTGCATTTTTTTGTTTTTTTTTTGCATTTTTTTTGCATTTTTTTGCATTTTTTTTGCATTTTTTTTGCATTTTTTTTGCATTTTTGTGCTTTTTTTTTGCATTTTTTGTGGGGTTTTTTGCATTTTTTTTGCATTTTTAGTGGGTTTTTTTGCATTTTTTTTGCATTTTTTGTGTTTTTTTTTGCATTTGTTATGCATTTTTTTTGTGTTTTTTTTGCATTTTTTTTTGCATTTTTTTTTCATTTTTTGTGGGTTTTTTTGCATTTTTTGTGGGTTTTTTTTGCAATTTTTTTGCATTTTTTTGCATTTTTTTTGCATTTTTGTGCTTTTTTTTTGCATTTTTTGTTTTTTTTGCATTTTTTTGCATTTTTTTTGCATTTTTTTTGTTTTTTTTGCATTTTTTGTGGGTTTTTTTGCATTTTTTTGTGTTTTTTTGTGTTTTATTTGCATTTTTTTTTTGCATTTTTTGTGGGTTTTTTTGCATTTTTTTTGTGTTTTTTTTGCATTTTTTTGTTTTTTTTGCATTTTTTTTTTAATTTTTTGTGTTTTTTTTTGAATTTTTTGTGGTTTTTTTTGCATTTTTTTTGTGGTTTTTTTTTACATTTTTTGCATTTTTTTGTTTTTTTTTTGCATTTTTTTTTGCATTTTTTGTGTGTTTTTTTGCATTTTTTGTGTTTTTTTTGCATTTTTTTTGCATTTTTTGTGTGTTTTTTTGCATTTTTTGTGGGGTTTTTTTGCATTTTTTTGCATTTTTTGTGTGGTTTTTTTGCATTTTTTTTTTTTTTTGCATTTTTTTTGCATTTTTTGTGTGGTTTTTTTGCATTTTTTTTGCATTTTTTGTGAGTTTTTTTGCATTTTTTTGTGGGTTTTTTTGAATTTTTTTTGCATTTTTTGTGGGTTTTTTTGCATTTTTTTTTGCATTTTTTGTGGGTTTTTTTGCATTTTTTTTGCATTTTTTTTTTGCATTTTTTGTGTTTTTTTTTGCATTTTTTTTGCATTTTTTGTGGTTTTTTTTTGCATTTTTTTGTGTTTTTTTTGCATTTTTTTGCATTTTTTTTTGCATTTTTTTTTGCATTTTTTTTGCATTTTTTGTGTTTTTTTTTTGCATTTTTTTGCATTTTTTTTGTGTTTTTTTGCATTTTTTTTTGCATTTTTTGTGGGTTTTTTTTGCATTTTTTTTGCATTTTTTTGCATTTTTTTTTGCATTTTTGTGCTTTTTTTTGCATTTTTTGTGTGTTTTTTGCATTTTTTGTTTTTTTTTGCATTTTTTTTGCATTTTTTTTGTGTTTTTTTTGCATTTTTTGTGGGTTTTTTTGCATTTTTTTTGTGTTTTTTTGTGTTTTATTTGCATTTTTTTTGTGTTTTTTTTTGCATTTTTTTTGTGTTTTTTTTGCATTTTTTTTTTTTTTTGCATTTTTTTTTGAATTTTTTGTGTTTTTTTTGAATTTTTTGTGATTTTTTTTGCATTTTTTTTGTGTTTTTTTTTTTTTTACATTTTTTGCATTTTTTTGTTTTTTTTTTGCATTTTTTTTGCATTTTTTTGCATTTTTTTTGCATTTTTTTTGCATTTTTTTTGCATTTTTGTGCTTTTTTTTTGCATTTTTTGTGGGGTTTTTTGCATTTTTTTTTGCATTTTTAGTGGGTTTTTTTGCATTTTTTTTGCATTTTTTGTGTTTTTTTTTGCATTTGTTTTGCATTTTTTTTGTGTTTTTTTTGCATTTTTTTTTGCATTTTTTTTTCATTTTTTGTGGGTTTTTTTGCATTTTTTGTGGGTTTTTTTTGCAATTTTTTTGCATTTTTTTGCATTTTTTTTGCATTTTTGTGCTTTTTTTTTGCATTTTTTGTTTTTTTTGCATTTTTTTGCATTTTTTTTGCATTTTTTTTGTTTTTTTTGCATTTTTTGTGGGTTTTTTTGCATTTTTTTGTGTTTTTTTGTGTTTTATTTGCATTTTTTTTTTGCATTTTTTGTGGTTTTTTTTGCATTTTTTTTGTGTTTTTTTTGCATTTTTTTGTTTTTTTTGCATTTTTTTTTTAATTTTTTGTGTTTTTTTTTTAATTTTTTGTGGTTTTTTTTGCATTTTTTTTGTGTTTTTTTTTTACATTTTTTGCATTTTTTTGTTTTTTTTTTGCATTTTTTTTTGCATTTTTTGTGTGTTTTTTTGCATTTTTTGTGTTTTTTTTGCATTTTTTTTGCATTTTTTGTGTGTTTTTTTGCATTTTTTGTGGGGTTTTTTTGCATTTTTTTTGCATTTTTTGTGTGGTTTTTTTGCATTTTTTTTGCATTTTTTGTGGGTTTTTTTGCATTTTTTTGTGGGTTTTTTTGCATTTTTTTTGCATTTTTTGTGGGTTTTTTTGCATTTTTTTTTGCATTTTTTGTGGGTTTTTTTGCATTTTTTTTGCATTTTTTTTTTGCATTTTTTGTGTTTTTTTTTTGCATTTTTTTGCATTTTTTTTGCATTTTTTTTGCATTTTTTTTGCAATTTTTTTGCATTTTTTGTGGTTTTTTTTGCATTTTTTTGTGGGTTTTTTTGCATTTTTTTGTGTTTTTTTGCATTTTTTTTTGCATTTTTTGTGGGGTTTTTTTGCATTTTTTTTGCATTTTTTGTGTGTTTTTTTTGCATTTTTTTTGCATTTTTTGTGGGTTTTTTTGCATTTTTTTTGCATTTTTTGTGGGTTTTTTTGCATTTTTTTTTGCATTTTTTGTGGGTTTTTTTGCATTTTTTGTGGGTTTTTTTGCATTTTTTTTTGCATTTTTTTTTGCATTTTTTGTGGGGTTTTTTTACATTTTTTGCATTTTTTTGTTTTTTTTTTTGCATTTTTTTTGCATTTTTTTTGCATTTTTTTTGCATTTTTTTGCATTTTTTTTGCATTTTTTTTGCATTTTTTGTGTGTTTTTTTGCATTTTTTGTGGGTTTTTTTGCATTTTTTTTGCATTTTTAGTGGGTTTTTTTGCATTTTTTTTGCATTTTTTGTGTTTTTTTTTGCATTTGTTTTGCATTTTTTTTGCATTTTTTTTGCATTTTATTTGCATTTTTGTGCTTTTTTTTTGCATTTTTTGTGGGTTTTTTTTGCATTTTTTTTTGCATGTTTTGTGGGGGTTTTTTTTGCATTTTTTTGCATTTTTTGTGTGTTTTTTTTGCATTTTTTTGCATTTTTTTTTGCATTTTTTTGCATTTTTTTTGCATTTTTTGTGGTTTTTTTTGCATTTTTTTGTGGTTTTTTTGCATTTTTTTGCATTTTTTGTGGGTTTTTTTTGCATTTTTTTTGCATTTTTTGTGTGGTTTTTTTGCATTTTTTTTGCATTTTTTGTGAGTTTTTTTGCATTTTTTTGTGGGTTTTTTTGAATTTTTTTTGCATTTTTTGTGGTTTTTTTTGCATTTTTTTTTGCATTTTTTGTGGGTTTTTTTGCATTTTTTTTGCATTTTTTTTTTGCATTTTTTGTGGGTTTTTTTGCATTTTTTTTGCATTTTTTGTGGTTTTTTTTTGCATTTTTTTGTGTTTTTTTTGCATTTTTTTGCATTTTTTTTTGCATTTTTTTTTGCATTTTTTTTGCATTTTTTTGCATTTTTTTTGCATTTTTTTTGCATTTTTTTTGCATTTTTTGTGTTTTTTTTTTGCATTTTTTTGCATTTTTTTGTGTTTTTTTGCATTTTTTTTTGCATTTTTTGTGGGTTTTTTTTGCATTTTTTTTGCATTTTTTTGCATTTTTTTTTGCATTTTTGTGCTTTTTTTTGCATTTTTTGTGTGTTTTTTGCATTTTTTGTTTTTTTTTGCATTTTTTTTGCATTTTTTTTGCATTTTTTTTGTGTTTTTTTTGCATTTTTTGTGGGTTTTTTTGCATTTTTTTTGTGTTTTTTTGTGTTTTATTTGCATTTTTTTTGTGGTTTTTTTTGCATTTTTTTGTGTTTTTTTTGCATTTTTTTTTTTTTTGCATTTTTTTTTGAATTTTTTGTGTTTTTTTTGAATTTTTTGTGGTTTTTTTTGCATTTTTTTTGTGTTTTTTTTTTTTTTTACATTTTTTGCATTTTTTTGTTTTTTTTTTGCATTTTTTTTGCATTTTTTTGCATTTTTTTTGCATTTTTTTTGCATTTTTTTTGCATTTTTGTGCTTTTTTTTTGCATTTTTTGTGGGGTTTTTTGCATTTTTTTTTGCATTTTTAGTGGGTTTTTTTGCATTTTTTTTGCATTTTTTGTGGTTTTTTTTGCATTTGTTTTGCATTTTTTTTGTGTTTTTTTTGCATTTTTTTTTGCATTTTTTTTTCATTTTTTGTGGGTTTTTTTGCATTTTTTGTGGGTTTTTTTTTGCAATTTTTTTGCATTTTTTTGCATTTTTTTTGCATTTTTGTGCTTTTTTTTGCATTTTTTGTTTTTTTTGCATTTTTTTGCATTTTTTTTGCATTTTTTTTGTTTTTTTTTGCATTTTTTGTGGGTTTTTTTGCATTTTTTTGTGTTTTTTTGTGTTTTATTTGCATTTTTTTTTTGCATTTTTTGTGTTTTTTTTTGCATTTTTTTTGTGTTTTTTTTTGCATTTTTTTGTTTTTTTTGCATTTTTTTTTTAATTTTTTGTGTTTTTTTTTGAATTTTTTGTGGTTTTTTTTGCATTTTTTTTGTGTTTTTTTTTTACATTTTTTGCATTTTTTTGTTTTTTTTTTGCATTTTTTTTTGCATTTTTTGTGTGTTTTTTTGCATTTTTTGTGTTTTTTTTGCATTTTTTTTGCATTTTTTGTGTGTTTTTTTGCATTTTTTGTGGGGTTTTTTTGCATTTTTTTTGCATTTTTTGTGTGGTTTTTTTGCATTTTTTTTGCATTTTTTGTGGGGTTTTTTGCATTTTTTTGTGGGTTTTTTTGCATTTTTTTGTGTTTTTTTGCATTTTTTTTTGCATTTTTTGTGGGGTTTTTTTGCATTTTTTTTGCATTTTTTGTGTGTTTTTTTTGCATTTTTTTTGCATTTTTTGTGGGGTTTTTTGCATTTTTTTTGCATTTTTTGTGGGTTTTTTTGCATTTTTTTTTGCATTTTTTGTGGGTTTTTTGCATTTTTTTTGCATTTTTTTTTTGCATTTTTTGTGTTTTTTTTGCATTTTTTTGCATTTTTTTTGCATTTTTTTTGCATTTTTTTTGCAATTTTTTTGCATTTTTTGTGGTTTTTTTTGCATTTTTTTTGCATTTTTTTGCATTTTTTTTTGCATTTTTGTGCTTTTTTTTGCATTTTTTGTGTGTTTTTTGCATTTTTTGTTTTTTTTTGCATTTTTTTTGCATTTTTTTTGTTTTTTTTGTGTTTTTTTTTTTCATTTTTTGTGTTTTTTTTTGCATTTTTTGTGTTTTTTTTTTAATTTTTTGTGGGTTTTTTTGCATTTTTTTTGCATTTTTTTTGTGTTTTTTTTTTTTTTACATTTTTTGCATTTTTTTGTTTTTTTTTGCATTTTTTTGCATTTTTTTTGCATTTTTTTTGCATATTTTTTGTGGTTTTTTTTTTACATTTTTTGCATTTTTTTGTTTTTTTTTTGCATTTTTTTTTGCATTTTTTGTGTTTTTTTGCATTTTTTGTGTTTTTTTTGCATTTTTTTTGCATTTTTTGTGTTTTTTTTGCATTTTTTTTTGCATTTTTTGTGTTTTTTTTTTTTACATTTTTTGCATTTTTTTGTTTTTTTTTTGCATTTTTGTGCTTTTTTTGCATTTTTTGTGTGTTTTTTTGCATTTTTTGTTTTTTTTGCATTTTTTTGCATTTTTTTTGCATTTTTTTTGTGTTTTTTTTGCATTTTTTGTGGGTTTTTTGCATTTTTTTTGTGTTTTTTTGTGTTTTATTTGCATTTTTTTTTGCATTTTTTGTGGTTTTTTTTGCATTTTTTTTGTGTTTTTTTTGCATTTTTTTGTTTTTTTTGCATTTTTTTTTTAATTTTTTGTGTTTTTTTTTGAATTTTTTGTGGGTTTTTTTGCATTTTTTTTGTGTTTTTTTTTTTTTACATTTTTTGCATTTTTTTGTTTTTTTTTTGCATTTTTTTTGCATTTTTTTTGCATTTTTTTTTGCATTTTTTTGCATTTTTTGTGGGGTTTTTTGCATTTTTTTTTGCATTTTTAGTGGGTTTTTTTGCATTTTTTTTGCATTTTTTGTGTTTTTTTTTGCATTTGTTTTGCATTTTTTTGTTTTTTTTGCATTTTTTTTTGCATTTTTTGTGGGGTTTTTTTGCATTTTTTTTGCATTTTTTGTGTTTTTTTGCATTTTTTTTGCATTTTTTGTGTTTTTTTTGCATTTGTTTTGCATTTTTTTGTGTTTTTTTTGCATTTTTTTTTGCATTTTTTGTGGGGTTTTTTTTTGCATTTTTGTGCTTTTTTTTGCATTTTTTGTGGGTTTTTTTGCATTTTTTTTGCATTTTTTTTGTTTTTTTGCATTTTTTTTTGCATTTTTTTTGCATTTTTTTGCATTTTTTTTTGCATTTTTGTGCTTTTTTTTTGCATTTTTTGTGTGTTTTTTTGCATTTTTTGTGTTTTTTTTGCATTTTTTTTGCATTTTTTTTGTGTTTTTTTTGCATTTTTTTTGCATTTTTTGTGGGGTTTTTTTGCATTTTTTTTGCATTTTTTGTGTGTTTTTTTTGCATTTTTTGTGGGTTTTTTTGCATTTTTTTGTGGTTTTTTTTGCATTTTTTTTGCATTTTTTGTGGGTTTTTTTGCATTTTTTTGCATTTTTTTTTGCATTTTTTTTGCATTTTTTTTGCATTTTTTTTGCATTTTTTTTGCATTTTTTTTGCATTTTTTTTTGCATTTTTTGTGGTTTTTTTTGCATTTTTTGTGGGTTTTTTTGCATTTTGTTGCATTTTTTTTGCATTTTTGTGCTTTTTTTTGCATTTTTTGTGTGTTTTTTTGCATTTTTTGTGTTTTTTTTTGCATTTTTTGTGTTTTTTTTTGCATTTTTTGTGTTTTTTTTGCATTTTTTTTTGCATTTTTTTTGCATTTTTTTGCATTTTTTTGCATTTTTTTTGCATTTTTTGTGTGTTTTTTTTTTGCATTTTTTTTGCATTTTTTTGCATTTTTTTGCATTTTTTTTTGCATATTTGTGCTTTTTTTTGCATTTTTTGTGTGTTTTTTTGCATTTTTTGTGTTTTTTTTGCATTTTTTTTGCATTTTTTTTGTGTTTTTTTTGCATTTTTTTTTGCATTTTTTGTGTTTTTTTTTGCATTTTTTTTGTGTTTTTTTTGCATTTTTTTGTGTTTTTTTGCATTTTTTTTTGAATTTTTTGTGGGTTTTTTTTTACATTTTTTGTGGGTTTTTTTGCATTTTTTGTGGGTTTTTTTGCATTTTTTGTGGGGTTTTTTGCATTTTTTTTTGCATTTTAGTGGGTTTTTTTGCATTTTTTTTGCATTTTTTGTGTTTTTTTTTGCATTTGTTTTGCATTTTTTTTGCATTTTTGTGCTTTTTTTTGCATTTTTTGTGGGGTTTTTTGCATTTTTTTTGCATTTTAGTGGGTTTTTTTGCATTTTTTTGCATTTTTTTTTGCATTTTTTTTGCATTTTTTTTGCATTTTTTTTGCATTTTTTTTGCATTTTTTTTGCATTTTTTTTTGCATTTTTTGTGGTTTTTTTTGCATTTTTTGTGGGTTTTTTTGCATTTTGTTGCATTTTTTTTGCATTTTTTTTGCATTTTTTTTGCATTTTTTTTGCATTTTTTTTGCATTTTTTTTTGCATTTTTTGTGGTTTTTTTTGCATTTTTTGTGGGTTTTTTTGCATTTTTTTGTGTTTTTTTTGCATTTTTTTTTGCATTTTTTGTGGGTTTTTTTTTTGCATTTTTGTGCTTTTTTTTGCATTTTTTTGTGGGTTTTTTTGCATTTTTTTTGCATTTTTTTTGTTTTTTTGCATTTTTTTTTGCATTTTTTTTGCATTTTTTTGCATTTTTTTTTGCATTTTTGTGCTTTTTTTTTGCATTTTTTGTGTGTTTTTTTGCATTTTTTGTGTTTTTTTTGCATTTTTTTTGCATTTTTTTTGTGTTTTTTTTGCATTTTTTTTGCATTTTTTGTGGGGTTTTTTTGCATTTTTTTTGCATTTTTTGTGTTTTTTTTGCATTTTTTGTGGGTTTTTTTGCATTTTTTTGTGGGTTTTTTTGCATTTTTTTTGCATTTTTTGTGGGTTTTTTTGCATTTTTTTGCATTTTTTTTTGCATTTTTTTTGCATTTTTTTTGCATTTTTTTTGCATTTTTTTTGCATTTTTTTTGCATTTTTTTTTGCATTTTTTGTGGTTTTTTTTGCATTTTTTGTGGGTTTTTTTGCATTTTGTTGCATTTTTTTTGCATTTTTGTGCTTTTTTTTGCATTTTTTGTGTGTTTTTTTGCATTTTTTGTGTTTTTTTTTGCATTTTTTGTGTTTTTTTTGCATTTTTTTTTGCATTTTTTTTGCATTTTTTTGCATTTTTTTTGCATTTTTTTTGCATTTTTTTTGTGTTTTTTTTGCATTTTTTTTGCATTTTTTTTGCATTTTTTTGCATTTTTTTTTGCATATTTGTGCTTTTTTTTGCATTTTTTGTGTGTTTTTTTGCATTTTTTGTGTTTTTTTTGCATTTTTTTTGCATTTTTTTTGTGTTTTTTTTGCATTTTTTTTTGCATTTTTTGTGTTTTTTTTTGCATTTTTTTTGTGTTTTTTTTGCATTTTTTTGTGTTTTTTTGCATTTTTTTTTGAATTTTTTGTGGGTTTTTTTTTACATTTTTTGTGGGTTTTTTTGCATTTTTTGTGGGTTTTTTTGCATTTTTTGTGGGGTTTTTTGCATTTTTTTTTGCATTTTAGTGTGTTTTTTTGCATTTTTTTTGCATTTTTTGTGTTTTTTTTTGCATTTGTTTTGCATTTTTTTTGCATTTTTGTGCTTTTTTTTGCATTTTTTGTGGGGTTTTTTGCATTTTTTTTTGCATTTTAGTGGGTTTTTTTGCATTTTTTTTGCATTTTTTGTTTTTTTTTTTGCATTTTTTTGCATTTTATTTGTGTTTTTTTGCTTTTTTTTTTGCATTTTTTGTGGGTTTTTTTGCATTTTTTTGCATTTTTTTTTGCATTTTTTGTGGGTTTTTTGCATTTTTTTTTGCATTTTTTTTGCATTTTTTTTGCATTTTTTTTGCATTTTTTTTGCATTTTTTTTGCATTTTTTTTGCATTTTTGTGCTTTTTTTTTGCATTTTTTGTGGGGTTTTTTGCATTTTTTTTGCATTTTTAGTGGGTTTTTTTGCATTTTTTTTGCATTTTTTGTGTTTTTTTTTGCATTTTTTTTTGCATTTTTTGTGGTTTTTTTTGCATTTTTTTTGCATTTTTTTTTTGCATTTTTTGTGGTTTTTTTTGCATTTTTTTTGCATTTTTTGTGGGTTTTTTTTTGCATTTTTTGTGTTTTTTTTGCATTTTTTTGCATTTTTTTTTGCATTTTTTTTTGCATTTTTTTTGCATTTTTTTGCATTTTTTTTGCATTTTTTTTGCATTTTTTTTGCATTTTTTGTGTTTTTTTTTTGCATTTTTTTGCATTTTTTTTGTGTTTTTTTGCATTTTTTTTTGCATTTTTTGTGGGGTTTTTTTGCATTTTTTTTGCATTTTTTTGCATTTTTTTTTGCATTTTTGTGCTTTTTTTTGCATTTTTTGTGTGTTTTTTGCATTTTTTGTTTTTTTTTGCATTTTTTTTGCATTTTTTTTGTGTTTTTTTTGTGTTTTTTTTGCATTTTTTGTGGGTTTTTTTGCATTTTTTTTGTGTTTTTTTGTGTTTTATTTGCATTTTTTTTGTGGTTTTTTTTGCATTTTTTTTGTTTTTTTTGCATTTTTTTTTTTTTTGCATTTTTTTTTGAATTTTTTGTGTTTTTTTTGAATTTTTTGTGGTTTTTTTTGCATTTTTTTTGTGTTTTTTTTTTTTTTTTTACATTTTTTGCATTTTTTTGTTTTTTTTTTTGCATTTTTTTTGCATTTTTTTGCATTTTTTTTGCATTTTTTTTGCATTTTTTTTGCATTTTTGTGCTTTTTTTTTGCATTTTTTGTGGGGTTTTTTGCATTTTTTTTTGCATTTTTAGTGGGTTTTTTTGCATTTTTTTTGCATTTTTTGTGGTTTTTTTTGCATTTGTTTTGCATTTTTTTTGTGTTTTTTTTGCATTTTTTTTTGCATTTTTTTTTCATTTTTTGTGGGTTTTTTTGCATTTTTTGTGGGTTTTTTTTGCAATTTTTTTGCATTTTTTTGCATTTTTTTTGCATTTTTGTGCTTTTTTTTTGCATTTTTTGTTTTTTTTGCATTTTTTTGCATTTTTTTTTGCATTTTTTTTGTTTTTTTTACATTTTTTGTGGGTTTTTTTGCATTTTTTTGTGTTTTTTGTGTTTTATTTGCATTTTTTTTTTGCATTTTTTGTGTTTTTTTTTGCATTTTTTTTGTGTTTTTTTTGCATTTTTTTGTTTTTTTTGCATTTTTTTTTTAATTTTTTGTGTTTTTTTTTGAATTTTTTGTGGTTTTTTTTGCATTTTTTTTGTGTTTTTTTTTTACATTTTTTGCATTTTTTTGTTTTTTTTTTGCATTTTTTTTTGCATTTTTTGTGTTTTTTTGCATTTTTTGTGTTTTTTTTGCATTTTTTTTGCATTTTTTGTGTGTTTTTTTGCATTTTTTGTGGGGTTTTTTTGCATTTTTTTTGCATTTTTTGTGTGGTTTTTTTGCATTTTTTTTGCATTTTTTGTGGGTTTTTTTGCATTTTTTTGTGGGTTTTTTTGCATTTTTTTTGCATTTTTTGTGGGTTTTTTTGCATTTTTTTTGCATTTTTTGTGGGTTTTTTTGCATTTTTTTTGCATTTTTTTTTTGCATTTTTTGTGTTTTTTTTTTGCATTTTTTTGCATTTTTTTTGCATTTTTTTTGCATTTTTTTTGCAATTTTTTTGCATTTTTTGTGGTTTTTTTTGCATTTTTTTGTGGGTTTTTTTGCATTTTTTTGTGTTTTTTTGCATTTTTTTTTGCATTTTTTGTGGGGTTTTTTTGCATTTTTTTTGCATTTTTTGTGTGTTTTTTTTGCATTTTTTTTGCATTTTTTGTGGGGTTTTTTGCATTTTTTTTGCATTTTTTGTGGGTTTTTTTGCATTTTTTTTTGCATTTTTTGTGGGTTTTTTTGCATTTTTTTTGCATTTTTTTTTTGCATTTTTTGTGTTTTTTTTTGCATTTTTTTGCATTTTTTTTGCATTTTTTTTGCATTTTTTTTGCAATTTTTTTGCATTTTTTGTGGTTTTTTTTGCATTTTTTTGTGGGTTTTTTTGCATTTTTTTGTGTTTTTTTGCATTTTTTTTTGCATTTTTTGTGGGGTTTTTTTGCATTTTTTTTGCATTTTTTGTGGGTTTTTTTTGCATTTTTTTTGCATTTTTTGTGGGTTTTTTTTGCATTTTTTGTGTTTTTTTTGCATTTTTTTGCATTTTTTTTTGCATTTTTTTTTGCATTTTTTTTGCATTTTTTTGCATTTTTTTTGCATTTTTTTTGTGTTTTTTTTTTGCATTTTTTTGCATTTTTTTTGCGTTTTTTTGCATTTTTTTTGCATTTTTTGTGGGTTTTTTTTGCATTTTTTTTGCATTTTTTTGCATTTTTTTTTGCATTTTTGTGCTTTTTTTTTGCATTTTTTGTGTGTTTTTTGCATTTTTTGTTTTTTTTTGCATTTTTTTTGCATTTTTTTTGTTTTTTTTGTGTTTTTTTTGCATTTTTTGTGTTTTTTTTTGCATTTTTTGTGTTTTTTTTTTAATTTTTTGTGGGTTTTTTTGCATTTTTTTTGCATTTTTTTTGTGTTTTTTTTTTTTTTTTACATTTTTTGCATTTTTTTGTTTTTTTTTGCATTTTTTTGCATTTTTTTTGCATTTTTTTTGCATATTTTTTGTGGTTTTTTTTTTACATTTTTTGCATTTTTTTGTTTTTTTTTTGCATTTTTTTTTGCATTTTTTGTGTGTTTTTTTGCATTTTTTGTGTTTTTTTTGCATTTTTTTTGCATTTTTTGTGTTTTTTTTGCATTTTTTTTTGCATTTTTTGTGTTTTTTTTTGAATTTTTTGTTTTTTTTTGCATTTTTTTTGTGTTTTTTTTTTTTACATTTTTTGCATTTTTTTGTTTTTTTTTTGCATTTTTGTGCTTTTTTTGCATTTTTTGTGTGTTTTTTTGCATTTTTTGTTTTTTTTGCATTTTTTTGCATTTTTTTTGCATTTTTTTTGTGTTTTTTTGCATTTTTTGTGGGTTTTTTGCATTTTTTTTGTGTTTTTTTGTGTTTTATTTGCATTTTTTTTTGCATTTTTTGTGGTTTTTTTTGCATTTTTTTTGTGTTTTTTTTGCATTTTTTTGTTTTTTTTGCATTTTTTTTTTAATTTTTTGTGTTTTTTTTTGAATTTTTTGTGGTTTTTTTTGCATTTTTTTTGTTTTTGTTTTTTTTACATTTTTTGCATTTTTTTGGTTTTTTTTTGCATTTTTTTTGCATTTTTTTTGCATTTTTTTGCATTTTTTGTGGGGTTTTTTGCATTTTTTTTTGCATTTTTAGTGGGTTTTTTTGCATTTTTTTTGCATTTTTTGTGTTTTTTTTTGCATTTGTTTTGCATTTTTTTGTTTTTTTTGCATTTTTTTTTGCATTTTTTGTGGGTTTTTTTTGCATTTTTTTTGCATTTTTTGTGTTTTGTTGCATTTTTTTTGCATTTTTGTGCTTTTTTTTGCATTTTTTGTGTGTTTTTTTGCATTTTTTGTGTTTTTTTTTGCATTTTTTGTGTTTTTTTTGCATTTTTTTTTGCATTTTTTTTGCATTTTTTTGCATTTTTTTGCATTTTTTTTGCATTTTTTGTGTTTTTTTTTTGCATTTTTTTTGCATTTTTTTTGTGTTTTTTTTGCATTTTTTTTGCATTTTTTTTGCATTTTTTTGCATTTTTTTTTTGCATATTTGTGCTTTTTTTTGCATTTTTTGTGTGTTTTTTTGCATTTTTTGTGTTTTTTTTGCATTTTTTTTGCATTTTTTTTGTGTTTTTTTTGCATTTTTTTTTGCATTTTTTGTGTTTTTTTTTTGCATTTTTTTTGTGTTTTTTTTTGCATTTTTTTGTGTTTTTTTGCATTTTTTTTTGAATTTTTTGTGGGTTTTTTTTTACATTTTTTGTGGGTTTTTTTGCATTTTTTGTGGGGTTTTTTGCATTTTTTTTTGCATTTTAGTGGGTTTTTTTGCATTTTTTTTGCATTTTTTGTGTTTTTTTTTGCATTTGTTTTGCATTTTTTTTGCATTTTTGTGTTTTTTTTTGCATTTGTTTTGCATTTTTTTGTGTTTTTTTTGCATTTTTTTTTGCATTTTTTGTGGGTTTTTTTTTGCATTTTTGTGCTTTTTTTTGCATTTTTGTGCTTTTTTTTGCATTTTTTGTGGGGTTTTTTGCATTTTTTTTTGCATTTTTTTGCATTTTTTTTGTTTTTTTGCATTTTTTTTTGCATTTTTTTTGCATTTTTTTGCATTTTTTTTTGCATTTTTGTGCTTTTTTTTGCATTTTTTGTGTGTTTTTTTGCATTTTTTGTGTTTTTTTTGCATTTTTTTTGCATTTTTTGTGTGTTTTTTTTGCATTTTTTGTGGGTTTTTTTGCATTTTTTTGTGGGTTTTTTTGCATTTTTTTTGCATTTTTTGTGGGTTTTTTGCATTTTTTTGCATTTTTTTTTGCATTTTTTTTGCATTTTTTTTGCATTTTTTTTGCATTTTTTGTGGGTTTTTTTGCATTTTTTTGCATTTTTTTTGCATTTTTTTTGCATTTTTTTTGCATTTTTTTTGCATTTTTTTTTCATTTTTTGTGGTTTTTTTTGCATTTTTTGTGGGTTTTTTTGCATTTTGTTGCATTTTTTTTGCATTTTTGTGCTTTTTTTTGCATTTTTTTTGCATTTTTGTGCTTTTTTTTGCATTTTTTGTGTGTTTTTTTGCATTTTTTGTGGTTTTTTTTGCATTTTTTTTGCATTTCTTTTGTGTTTTTTTTGCATTTTTTTTTGCATTTTTTTTGCATTTTTTTGCATTTTTTTTGCATTTTTTTTGCATTTTTTGTGGTTTTTTTTGCATTTTTTTGTGTTTTTTTTGCATTTTTTTTGCATTTTTTTGTGTTTTTTTGCATTTTTTTTGCATTTTTTTGCATTTTTTTGCATTTTTTTTTGCATATTTGTGCTTTTTTTTTAGCATTTTTTGTGTGTTTTTTTGCATTTTTTTTGTATTTTTTTGTGTTTTTTTTGCATTTTTTTGCATTTTTTTTGCATTTTTTTTGCATTTTTTGTGTTTTTTTTTTGCTTTTTTTTGCATTTTTTTTGTGTTTTTTTGCATTTTTTTTTTCATTTTTTGTGGGTTTTTTTTGCAATTTTTTTGCATTTTTTTGCATTTTTTTTTGCATTTTTGTGCTTTTTTTGCATTTTTTTTGTGTTTTTTTTTGCATTTTTTTGTTTTTTTTGCATTTTTTTTTTAATTTTTTGTGTTTTTTTTTAATTTTTTGTGTGTTTTTTTGCATTTTTTGTTTTTTTTGCATTTTTTTGCATTTTTTTTGCATTTTTTTTGTGTTTTTTTTGCATTTTTTGTGGGTTTTTTGCATTTTTTGCATTTTTTTTTGCATATTTGTGCTTTTTTTTGCATTTTTTGTGTTTTTTTGCATTTTTTGTGTTTTTTTTGCATTTTTTTTGCATTTTTTTTGTGTTTTTTTTGCATTTTTTTTTGCATTTTTTGTTTTTTTTTGCATTTTTTTTGTTTTTTTTTGCATTTTTTTGTGTTTTTTTGCATTTTTTTTTGAATTTTTTGTGGGTTTTTTTTTACATTTTTTGTGGGTTTTTTTGCATTTTTTGTGGGTTTTTTTTGCATTTTTTTGTTTTTTTTTGCATTTTTTTTGCATTTTTTTTGCATTTTTGTGCTTTTTTTTGCATTTTTTGTGGGGTTTTTTGCATTTTTTTTGCATTTTTAGTGGGTTTTTTTGCATTTTTTTTTGCATTTTTTGTGTTTTTTTTGCATTTGTTTTGCATTTTTTTGTTTTTTTTGCATTTTTTTTTTGCATTTTTTGTGGGGTTTTTTTTGCATTTTTTTTGCATTTTTTGTGTTTTTTTGCATTTTTTTTGCATTTTTTGTGGTTTTTTTTGCATTTGTTTTGCATTTTTTTGTGTTTTTTTTGCATTTTTTGTGGGTTTTTTTTGCATTTGTTTTTGCATTTTTTGTGTTTTTTTTGCATTTTTTGTGGGTTTTTTTGCATTTTTTTTGTGTTTTTTTGCGTTTTTTTTGCGTTTTTTTTGCATTTTTTGTGCTTTTTTTTTGCATTTTTTGTGTGTTTTTTTGCATTTTTTTTGCATTTTTTTGCATTTTTTTGCATTTTTTTGCATTTTTTGTGGGTTTTTTTGCATTTTTTTGCATTTTTTTTGCATTTTTTTTGCATTTTTTTTGCATTTTTTTTTGCATTTTTTTGCATTTTTTTTGTTTTTTTTGTTTATTTTTGCATTTTTTGTGGGTTTTTTTTTGCATTTTTTTGTGTTTTTTTGCATTTTTTTTGCATTTTTTTTGCATTTTTTTGCATTTTTTTGCATTTTTTGTGGGTTTTTTTGCATTTTTTTGCATTTTTTTTGCATTTTTTTTGCATTTTTTTTGCATTTTTTTTTGCATTTTTTTGCATTTTTTTTTGCATTTTTTTTTTTTTTTTTGCATTTTTTTTGCATTTTTTTTTGCATTTTTTGTGTTTTTTTTTTTTTGCATTTTTTTGTGTTTTTTTGCATTTTTTTTGCATTTTTTTTGCATTTTTTTGCATTTTTTTTTGCATTTTTTGTGGGTTTTTTTGCATTTTTTTTGCATTTTTTTTGCATTTTTTTTGCATTTTTTTTGCATTTTTTTTTGCATTTTTGTGCTTTTTTTGCATTTTTTGTGTGTTTTTTTTGCATTTTTTGTTTTTTTGTATTTTTTTTGCATTTTTTTTGCATTTTTTTTGCATTTTTTTTGCATTTTTTTGCATTTTTTTTTGCATTTTTGTGCTTTTTTTTGCATTTTTTGTGTGTTTTTTTGCATTTTTTGTTTTTTTGTATTTTTTTGCATTTTTTTTGTGTTTTTTTTTGCATTTTTTTGTGTTTTTTTGTTTTTTTTGCATTTTTTTTTGCATTTTTTGTGTTTTTTTGCATTTTTTTTTAATTTTTTGTGTTTTTTTTTGCATTTTTTTTGTGTTTTTTTGCATTTTTTTTTGCATTTTTTTTGCATTTTTTTGCATTTTTTTTTGCATTTTTGTGCTTTTTTTGCATTTTTTGTGTGTTTTTTTGCATTTTTTGTGTTTTTTTTTGCATTTTTTTTGTGTTTTTTTTTTTTTACATTTTTTGTGGGTTTTTTTTGCATTTTTTTTGCATTTTTTTTTGCATTTTTTTTGCATTTTTTTTTTTTTTTTGCATTTTTTTTTGCATTTTTTGTGGGTTTTTTTTGCATTTTTTTGTTTTTTTTTTTGCATTTTTTTTGCATTTTTTTTGCATTTTTTTTGCATTTTTTTGCATTTTTTTGCATTTTTTTTGCATTTTTTTTGCATTTTTTTTGCATTTTTTTTTTGCATTTTTTTGCATTTTTTTTGCATTTTTTTTTTTTTTTTTGCATTTTTTTTGCATTTTTTTTGCATTTTTTGTGGGTTTTTTTTGCATTTGTTTTTGCATTTTTTGTGTTTTTTTTGCATTTTTTGTGGGTTTTTTTGCATTTTTTTTGTGTTTTTTTGCGTTTTTTTTGCGTTTTTTTTGCATTTTTTGTGCTTTTTTTTTTGCATTTTTTGTGTGTTTTTTTGCATTTTTTGTTTTTTTTGCATTTTTTTTGCATTTTTTTTGTGTTTTTTTGTGTTTTTTTTGCGGTTTTTTTTGCATTTTTTGTGTTTTTTTTTGCATTTTTTTTGCATTTTTTTTTGCATTTTTTTTGCATTTTTTTTGCATTTTTTGTGGTTTTTTTGCATTTTTTTGTTGATTTTTTTGCATTTTTTTTTTTTTTTTTTGCATTTTTTTTTGCATTTTTTGTGGGTTTTTTTGCATTTTTTTTGCATTTTTTTGCATTTTTTTTTGCATTTTTGTGCTTTTTTTTTGCATTTTTTGTGTGTTTTTTTGCATTTTTTGTTTTTTTTGCATTTTTTTTGCATTTTTTTTGTGTTTTTTTTGCATTTTTTGTGGGTTTTTTTGCATTTTTTTTGTGTTTTTTTGTGGGTTTTTTTTGCATTTTTTTGTGTTTTTTTGCATTTTTTTTGCATTTTTTTTGCATTTTTTGTGTTTTTTTTGCATTTTTTTTGCATTTTTTGTGGGGTTTTTTGCATTTTTTGTGGGGGTTTTTTGCATTTTTTTTGCATTTTTTTTGCATTTTTTTTGCATTTTTGTGCTTTTTTTTGCATTTTTTGTGGGGTTTTTTACATTTTTTTTTGCATTTTTAGTGGGTTTTTTTGCATTTTTTTTGCATTTTTTGTGTTTTTTTTTGCATTTGTTTTGCATTTTTTTGTGTTTTTTTTGCATTTTTTTGTGTTTTTTTTGCATTTTTTTTGCATTTTTTTTGCATTTGTTTTGCATTTTTTTGTGTTTTTTTTGCATTTTTTTTGCATGTTTTGTGGGGGTTTTTTTGCATTTTTTTTGCATTTTTTGTGTTTTTTTTGCATTTTTTTGCATTTTTTTTGCATTTTTTGTGGTTTTTTTTGCATTTTTTTGTGTTTTTTTTGCATTTTTTTTGCATTTTTTGTGGGTTTTTTTTGCATTTTTTTTGCATTTTTTGTGTTTTTTTTGCATTTTTTGTGTTTTTTTTGCATTTTTTTGTGTTTTTTTGCATTTTTTTTTGCATTTTTTGTGGGGTTTTTTTGCATTTTTTTTGCATTTTTTTGCATTTTTTTTTGCATTTTTGTGCTTTTTTGCATTTTTTGTGTTTTTTTGCATTTTTTGTGTTTTTTTTGCATTTTTTTGCATTTTTTTTGCATTTTTTTGTGTTTTTTTGCATTTTTTTGTGGGTTTTTTTGCATTTTTTTGTGTTTTTTGTTTTTTTTGCATTTTTTTTTGCATTTTTTGTGTTTTTTTTTGCATTTTTTTGTGTTTTTTTTGCATTTTTTTGTGTTTTTTTTGCATTTTTTTTTTGTTTTTTTTTTTTTCATTTTTTGCATTTTTTTGTTTTTTTTTGCATTTTTTTTGCATTTTTTTTGCATTTTTTTTGCATTTTTTTGCATTTTTTTGCATTTTTTTGTGTTTTTTTTGCTTTTTTTTTTGCATTTTTTTGTGTTTTTTTTGCTTTTTTTTTGCATTTTTTGTGGGGTTTTTTTTGCATTTTTTTTGCATTTTTTGTATTTTTTTGCATTTTTTTTTGCATTTTTTGTGTTTTTTTTTGCATTTGTTTTGCATTTTTTTGTGTTTTTTTTGCATTTTTTTTTGCATTTTTTGTGGGGTTTTTTTTGCATTTTTTTTTGCATTTTTTGTGTGTTTTTTTTGCATTTTTTTGCATTTTATTTGTGTTTTTTTGCTTTTTTTTTGCATTTTTTGTGGGTTTTTTTGCATTTTTTTGCATTTTTTTTTGCATTTTTTGTGGGTTTTTTTGCATTTTTTGCATTTTTTTTTGCATTTTTAGGTTTTTTTTTTTGCATTTTTTTGTGTTTTTTGCATTTTTTTTGCATTTTTTGTGTTTTTTTTTGCATTTTTTTGTGTTTTTTTTTGCATTTTTTTTGCATTTTTTTTGCATTTTTTTTTGCATTTTTTTGCATTTTTTTTGCTTTTTTTTTGCTTTTTTTTGCATTTTTTGTGGGGTTTTTTGCATTTTTTTTTGCATTTTTTGTGTTTTTTTTGCATTTGTTTTGCATTTTTTTTGCATTTTTTTTGCATTTTTTTTGCATTTTTTTTTGCATTTTTGTGCTTTTTTTTTGCATTTTTTGTGGGGGTTTTTGCAATTTTTTTTGCATTTTTAGTGGGTTTTTTTGCATTTTTTGTGTTTTTTTTGCATTTGTTTTGCATTTTTTTGTGTTTTTTTTGCATTTTTTTTTGCATTTTTTGTGGGGTTTTTTTGCATTTTTTTTGCATTTTTTGTGTTTTTTTTGCATTTTTTTGCATTTTATTTGTGTTTTTTTGCTTTTTTTTGCATTTTTTGTGGGTTTTTTTGCATTTTTTTGCATTTTTTTTTGCATTTTTTGTGGGTTTTTTTGCATTTTTTTGCATTTTTTTTGCATTTTTTTTGCATTTTTGTGCTTTTTTTTTGCATTTTTTGTGTTTTTTTTGCATTTTTTTTTGAATTTTTTGTCGTTTTTTTTGAATTTTTTGTGTTTTTTTTTGCATTTTTTTGTGTTTTTTTTTTTACATTTTTTGCATTTTTTTTGCATTTTTTTTGCATTTTTTTTGCATTTTTTTTGCATTTTTGTGCTTTTTTTTTGCATTTTTTGTGGGGTTTTTTGCATTTTTTTTTGCATTTTTAGTGGGTTTTTTTGCATTTTTTTTTGCATTTTTTGTGTTTTTTTTGCATTTGTTTTGCATTTTTTTGTGTTTTTTTTTGCATTTTTTTTGCATTTTTTGTGGGGTTTTTTTTGCATTTTTTTTGCATTTTTTGTGTTTTTTTGCATTTTTTTTTGCATTTTTTGTGTTTTTTTTTGCATTTGTTTTGCATTTTTTTGTGTTTTTTTTGCATTTTTTTTTGCATTTTTTGTGGGGTTTTTTTTGCATTTTTTTTGCATTTTTTGTGTGTTTTTTTTGCATTTTTTTGCATTTTATTTGTGTTTTTTTGCTTTTTTTTTGCATTTTTTGTGGGTTTTTTTTGCATTTTTTTGCATTTTTTTTTGCATTTTTTGTGGGTTTTTTTGCATTTTTTGCATTTTTTTTTGCATTTTTAGTTTTTTTTTTGCATTTTTTTGTGTTTTTTGCATTTTTTTTGCATTTTTTGTGTTTTTTTTGCATTTTTTTGTGTTTTTTTTTGCATTTTTTTTGCATTTTTTTTGCATTTTTTTTTGCATTTTTTTGCATTTTTTTGCATTTTTTTTGCTTTTTTTTTGCATTTTTTGTGGGGTTTTTTGCATTTTTTTTTGCATTTTTTGTGTTTTTTTTTGCATTTGTTTTGCATTTTTTTTGCATTTTTTTTGCATTTTTGTGCTTTTTTTTTGCATTTTTTGTGGGGTTTTTTGCAATTTTTTTTGCATTTTTAGTGGGTTTTTTTGCATTTTTTGTGTTTTTTTTGCATTTGTTTTGCATTTTTTTGTGTTTTTTTTGCATTTTTTTTTGCATTTTTTGTGGGGTTTTTTTTGCATTTTTTTTGCATTTTTTGTGTGTTTTTTTTGCATTTTTTTGCATTTTATTTGTGTTTTTTTGCTTTTTTTTGCATTTTTTGTGGGTTTTTTTGCATTTTTTTGCATTTTTTTTGCATTTTTTGTGGGTTTTTTTGCATTTTTTTGCATTTTTTTTGCATTTTTTTTGCATTTTTGTGCTTTTTTTTTGCATTTTTTGTGGGGTTTTTTGCATTTTTTTTTGCATTTTTAGTGGGTTTTTTTGCATTTTTTTTGCATTTTTTGTGTTTTTTTTTTGCATTTGTTTTGCATTTTTTTGTGTTTTTTTTGCATTTTTTTTGCATGTTTTGTGGGGGTTTTTTTGCATTTTTTGTGTGTTTTTTTTGCATTTTTTGTGTGTTTTTTTGCATTTTTTGTGTTTTTTTTGCATTTTTTTTGCATTTTTTTTGCATTTTTTTTGCATTTTTTGTGGGGTTTTTTGCATTTTTTTTTGCATTTTTAGTGTTTTTTTTTGCATTTTTTTTGCATTTTTTGTGGTTTTTTTTGCATTTTTTTTGCATTTTTTGTTTTTTTTGCATTTTTTTGCATTTTATTTGTGTTTTTTTGCTTTTTTTTTGCATTTTTTGTGGGTTTTTTTGCATTTTTTTGCATTTTTTTTTGCATTTTTTGTGTTTTTTTTTTGCATTTTTTTAGCATTTTTTTTGTGGGGTTTTTTTGCATTTTTTTTGCATTTTTTGTGTGTTTTTTTTGCATTTTTTTGCATTTTTTGTGGGTTTTTTTGCATTTTTTTGTGTTTTTTTTGCATTTTTTGTGGGTTTTTTTTTACATTTTTTTGTGGTTTTTTTGCATTTTTTGTGTTTTTTTTTTGCATTTTTTTGCATTTTTTTTGTGTTTTTTTGCAATTTTTTTTGCATTTTTTGTGGGTTTTTTTTGCATTTTTTTTGCATTTTTTTGCATTTTTTTTGCATTTTTGTGCTTTTTTTTTGCATTTTTTTTGTGGTTTTTTTTGCATTTTTTTGTGGGTTTTTTTGCATTTTTTTTTTGCATTTTTTGTGGTTTTTTTGCATTTTTTTGTGTTTTTTTTGCATTTTTTTGTGTTTTTTTGCATTTTTTTTTGAATTTTTTGTGGTTTTTTTTGCATTTTTTTGTGTTTTTTTTTTTTACATTTTTTGTGGGGTTTTTGCATTTTTTGTGGGTTTTTTTTGCATTTTTTTTGCATTTTTTTTGCATTTTTTTTGCATTTTTTTTGCATTTTTTTGCATTTTTTTTGCATTTTTTTGCATTTTTTTTGCATTTTTTTTGCATTTTTTTTGCATTTTTGTGCTTTTTTTTTGCATTTTTTGTGGGGTTTTTTGCATTTGTTTTGCATTTTTTGTGTTTTTTTTGCATTTTTTTTGCATTTTTTTGTTTTTTTGCATTTTTTTTGCATTTTTTTTTTGCATTTTTTTTGCATTTTTTTGTTTTTTTGCATTTTTTTTGCATTTTTTTTTGCATTTTTTTGTGTTTTTTTTGCATTTTTTTTGCATTTTTTTTTTGCATTTTTTTTGCTTTTTTTTTTGCATTTTTTTTGCATTTTTTTGTGTTTTTTTTGCATTTTTTTTGCATTTTTTTTTGCTTTTTTTTTGCATTTTTTTTGCATTTTTTTTTTGCTTTTTTTTTGCATTTTTTTTGCATTTTTTTTTGCATTTTTTTTTGCATTTTTTTTTGCATTTTTTTGTGTTTTTTTTGCATTTTTTTTGCATTTTTTTTGCATTTTTTTTGCATTTTTTTGCATTTTTTTTTGCATTTTTTTTGCATTTTTTTGCATTTTTTTTGCATTTTTTTGTGTTTTTTTGCATTTTTTTTGCATTTTTTTTTGCATTTTTTTGCATTTTTTTGCATTTTTTTTGCATTTTTTTTTGCATTTTTTTGCATTTTTTTTGCATTTTTTTTGCATTTTTTGCATTTTTTTTGCATTTTTTTTTGCATTTTTTTTTGCATTTTTTTAGCATTTTTTTGTGTTTTTTTTGCATTTTTTTTGCATTTTTTTTGCATTTTTTTGCATTTTTTTTGCATTTTTTTTTGCATTTTTTTTGCATTTTTTTTGCATTTTTTTGCATTTTTTTTGCATTTTTTTTGCATTTTTTTTGCATTTTTTTTGCATTTTTTGCATTTTTTTTGCATTTTTTTTTGCATTTTTTTTTTGCATTTTTTTAGCATTTTTTTGTGTTTTTTTTGCATTTTTTTTGCATTTTTTTTGCATTTTTTTGCATTTTTTATTGCATTTTTTTTTTTTTTTTTTGCATTTTTTTTGCATTTTTTTTTGCATTTTTTGTGGGTTTTTTTTTTGCATTTTTTTGTGTTTTTTTGCATTTTTTTTTGCATTTTTTTTGCATTTTTTTTGCATTTTTTGTGGGTTTTTTTGCATTTTTTTTTGCATTTTTTTGCATTTTTTTTTGCATTTTTGTGCTTTTTTTTGCATTTTTTGTGTGTTTTTTTGCATTTTTTGTTTTTTTTGCATTTTTTTTGCATTTTTTTTGTGTTTTTTTTGCATTTTTTGTGGGTTTTTTTGCATTTTTTTTGTGTTTTTTTTGCGTTTTTTTTTGCATTTTTTTGTGTTTTTTTTTGCATTTTTTTGTGTTTTTTTTGCATTTTTTTTGTGTTTTTTTTGCATTTTTTGTGGGTTTTTTTGCATTTTTTTTGTGTTTTTTTGTGGTTTTTTTTGCGTTTTTTTTGCATTTTTTGTGTTTTTTTTGTTTATTTTTGCATTTTTTGTGGGTTTTTTTTTGCATTTTTTTGTGTTTTTTTGCATTTTTTTTGCATTTTTTTGCATTTTTTTTTGCATTTTTGTGCTTTTTTTTGCATTTTTTGTGTGTTTTTTTGCATTTTTTGTTTTTTTTGCATTTTTTTTGCATTTTTTTTGTGTTTTTTTTGCATTTTTTGTGGGTTTTTTTGCATTTTTTTTGTGTTTTTTTTGCGTTTTTTTTGCATTTTTTTGTGTTTTTTTTTGCATTTTTTTGTGTTTTTTTTGCATTTTTTTTGTGTTTTTTTTGCATTTTTTGTGGGTTTTTTTGCATTTTTTTTGTGTTTTTTTGTGGTTTTTTTTGCGTTTTTTTTTGCATTTTTTGTGTTTTTTTTGTTTATTTTTGCATTTTTTGTGGGTTTTTTTTTGCATTTTTTTGTGTTTTTTTGCATTTTTTTTGCATTTTTTTTGCATTTTTTTGCATTTTTTTGCATTTTTTGTGGGTTTTTTTGCATTTTTTTGCATTTTTTTTGCATTTTTTTTGCATTTTTTTTGCATTTTTTTTTGCATTTTTTTGCATTTTTTTTTGCATTTTTTTTTTTTTTTTTGCATTTTTTTTGCATTTTTTTTTGCATTTTTTGTGTTTTTTTTTTTTTGCATTTTTTTGTGTTTTTTTGCATTTTTTTTGCATTTTTTTTGCATTTTTTTGCATTTTTTTTTGCATTTTTTGTGGGTTTTTTTGCATTTTTTTTGCATTTTTTTTGCATTTTTTTTGCATTTTTTTTGCATTTTTTTTTGCATTTTTGTGCTTTTTTTGCATTTTTTGTGTGTTTTTTTGCATTTTTTGTTTTTTTGTATTTTTTTTGCATTTTTTTTGCATTTTTTTTGCATTTTTTTTGCATTTTTTTGCATTTTTTTTTGCATTTTTGTGCTTTTTTTTGCATTTTTTGTGTGTTTTTTTGCATTTTTTGTTTTTTTGTATTTTTTTGCATTTTTTTTGTGTTTTTTTTTGCATTTTTTTGTGTTTTTTTGTTTTTTTTGCATTTTTTTTTGCATTTTTTGTGTTTTTTTGCATTTTTTGTGTTTTTTTTTTGCATTTTTTTGCATTTTTTTTGTGTTTTTTTGCAATTTTTTTTGCATTTTTTGTGGGTTTTTTTTGCATTTTTTTTGCATTTTTTTGCATTTTTTTTGCATTTTTGTGCTTTTTTTTTGCATTTTTTTTGTGGTTTTTTTTGCATTTTTTTGTGGGTTTTTTTGCATTTTTTTTTTGCATTTTTTGTGGTTTTTTTGCATTTTTTTGTGTTTTTTTTGCATTTTTTTGTGTTTTTTTGCATTTTTTTTTGAATTTTTTGTGGTTTTTTTTGCATTTTTTTGTGTTTTTTTTTTTTACATTTTTTGTGGGGTTTTTGCATTTTTTGTGGGTTTTTTTTGCATTTTTTTTGCATTTTTTTTGCATTTTTTTTTGCATTTTTTTTGCATTTTTTTGCATTTTTTTTGCATTTTTTTGCATTTTTTTTGCATTTTTTTTGCATTTTTTTTGCATTTTTGTGCTTTTTTTTTGCATTTTTTGTGGGGTTTTTTGCATTTGTTTTGCATTTTTTGTGTTTTTTTTGCATTTTTTTTGCATTTTTTTGTTTTTTTGCATTTTTTTTGCATTTTTTTTTTTGCATTTTTTTTGCATTTTTTTGTTTTTTTGCATTTTTTTTGCATTTTTTTTTGCATTTTTTTGTGTTTTTTTTGCATTTTTTTTGCATTTTTTTTTTGCATTTTTTTTGCTTTTTTTTTTGCATTTTTTTTGCATTTTTTTGTGTTTTTTTTGCATTTTTTTTGCATTTTTTTTTGCTTTTTTTTTGCATTTTTTTTGCATTTTTTTTTTGCTTTTTTTTTGCATTTTTTTTGCATTTTTTTTTGCATTTTTTTTTGCATTTTTTTTTGCATTTTTTTGTGTTTTTTTTGCATTTTTTTTGCATTTTTTTTGCATTTTTTTTGCATTTTTTTGCATTTTTTTTTGCATTTTTTTTGCATTTTTTTGCATTTTTTTTGCATTTTTTTGTGTTTTTTTGCATTTTTTTTGCATTTTTTTTTGCATTTTTTTGCATTTTTTTGCATTTTTTTTGCATTTTTTTTTGCATTTTTTTGCATTTTTTTTGCATTTTTTTTGCATTTTTTGCATTTTTTTTGCATTTTTTTTTGCATTTTTTTTTGCATTTTTTTAGCATTTTTTTGTGTTTTTTTTGCATTTTTTTTGCATTTTTTTTGCATTTTTTTGCATTTTTTTTGCATTTTTTTTTGCATTTTTTTTGCATTTTTTTTGCATTTTTTTGCATTTTTTTTGCATTTTTTTTGCATTTTTTTTGCATTTTTTTTGCATTTTTTGCATTTTTTTTGCATTTTTTTTTGCATTTTTTTTTTGCATTTTTTTAGCATTTTTTTGTGTTTTTTTTGCATTTTTTTTGCATTTTTTTTGCATTTTTTTGCATTTTTTATTGCATTTTTTTTTTTTTTTTTTGCATTTTTTTTGCATTTTTTTTTGCATTTTTTGTGGGTTTTTTTTTTGCATTTTTTTGTGTTTTTTTGCATTTTTTTTTGCATTTTTTTTGCATTTTTTTTGCATTTTTTGTGGGTTTTTTTGCATTTTTTTTTGCATTTTTTTGCATTTTTTTTTGCATTTTTGTGCTTTTTTTTGCATTTTTTGTGTGTTTTTTTGCATTTTTTGTTTTTTTTGCATTTTTTTTGCATTTTTTTTGTGTTTTTTTTGCATTTTTTGTGGGTTTTTTTGCATTTTTTTTGTGTTTTTTTTGCGTTTTTTTTTGCATTTTTTTGTGTTTTTTTTTGCATTTTTTTGTGTTTTTTTTGCATTTTTTTTGTGTTTTTTTTGCATTTTTTGTGGGTTTTTTTGCATTTTTTTTGTGTTTTTTTGTGGTTTTTTTTGCGTTTTTTTTGCATTTTTTGTGTTTTTTTTGTTTATTTTTGCATTTTTTGTGGGTTTTTTTTTGCATTTTTTTGTGTTTTTTTGCATTTTTTTTGCATTTTTTTGCATTTTTTTTTGCATTTTTGTGCTTTTTTTTGCATTTTTTGTGTGTTTTTTTGCATTTTTTGTTTTTTTTGCATTTTTTTTGCATTTTTTTTGTGTTTTTTTTGCATTTTTTGTGGGTTTTTTTGCATTTTTTTTGTGTTTTTTTTGCGTTTTTTTTGCATTTTTTTGTGTTTTTTTTTGCATTTTTTTGTGTTTTTTTTGCATTTTTTTTGTGTTTTTTTTGCATTTTTTGTGGGTTTTTTTGCATTTTTTTTGTGTTTTTTTGTGGTTTTTTTTGCGTTTTTTTTTGCATTTTTTGTGTTTTTTTTGTTTATTTTTGCATTTTTTGTGGGTTTTTTTTTGCATTTTTTTGTGTTTTTTTGCATTTTTTTTGCATTTTTTTTGCATTTTTTTGCATTTTTTTGCATTTTTTGTGGGTTTTTTTGCATTTTTTTGCATTTTTTTTGCATTTTTTTTGCATTTTTTTTGCATTTTTTTTTGCATTTTTTTGCATTTTTTTTTGCATTTTTTTTTTTTTTTTTTGCATTTTTTTTGCATTTTTTTTTGCATTTTTTGTGTTTTTTTTTTTTTGCATTTTTTTGTGTTTTTTTGCATTTTTTTTGCATTTTTTTTGCATTTTTTTGCATTTTTTTTTGCATTTTTTGTGGGTTTTTTTGCATTTTTTTTGCATTTTTTTTGCATTTTTTTTGCATTTTTTTTGCATTTTTTTTTGCATTTTTGTGCTTTTTTTGCATTTTTTGTGTGTTTTTTTGCATTTTTTGTTTTTTTGTATTTTTTTTGCATTTTTTTTGCATTTTTTTTGCATTTTTTTTGCATTTTTTTGCATTTTTTTTTGCATTTTTGTGCTTTTTTTTGCATTTTTTGTGTGTTTTTTTGCATTTTTTGTTTTTTTGTATTTTTTTGCATTTTTTTTGTGTTTTTTTTTGCATTTTTTTGTGTTTTTTTGTTTTTTTTGCATTTTTTTTTGCATTTTTTGTGTTTTTTTGCATTTTTTTTTTAATTTTTTGTGTTTTTTTTTGCATTTTTTTTGTGTTTTTTTGCATTTTTTTTTGCATTTTTTTTGCATTTTTTTTGCATTTTTTTTTGCATTTTTGTGCTTTTTTTGCATTTTTTGTGTGTTTTTTTGCATTTTTTGTTTTTTTTTGCATTTTTTTTGTGTTTTTTTTTTTTTACATTTTTTGTGGGTTTTTTTGCATTTTTTTTGCATTTTTTTTTGCATTTTTTTTGCATTTTTTTTTTTTTTTTTGCATTTTTTTTTTGCATTTTTTGTGGGGTTTTTTTGCATTTTTTTGTTTTTTTTTTTGCATTTTTTTTGCATTTTTTTTGCATTTTTTTGCATTTTTTTGCATTTTTTTTGCATTTTTTTTGCATTTTTTTTGCATTTTTTTTTTGCATTTTTTTGCATTTTTTTTGCATTTTTTTTTTTTTTTTTGCATTTTTTTTGCATTTTTTGTGGGTTTTTTTTGCATTTGTTTTTGCATTTTTTGTGTTTTTTTTGCATTTTTTGTGGGTTTTTTTGCATTTTTTTTGTGTTTTTTTGCGTTTTTTTTGCGTTTTTTTTGCATTTTTTGTGCTTTTTTTTTGCATTTTTTGTGTGTTTTTTTGCATTTTTTGTTTTTTTTGCATTTTTTTTGCATTTTTTTTGTGTTTTTTTGTGTTTTTTTTGCGGTTTTTTTTGCATTTTTTGTGTTTTTTTTTGCATTTTTTTTGCATTTTTTTTTGCATTTTTTTTGCATTTTTTTTGCATTTTTTGTGGTTTTTTTGCATTTTTTTGTTGATTTTTTTGCATTTTTTTTGTGTTTTTTTGCATTTTTTTTTGCATTTTTTGTGGGTTTTTTTGCATTTTTTTTGCATTTTTTTGCATTTTTTTTTGCATTTTTGTGCTTTTTTTTTGCATTTTTTGTGTGTTTTTTTGCATTTTTTGTTTTTTTTGCATTTTTTTTGCATTTTTTTTGTGTTTTTTTTGCATTTTTTGTGGGTTTTTTTGCATTTTTTTTGTGTTTTTTTGCATTTTTTTGCATTTTTTTTGCATTTTTTTTGCATTTTTTTTGCATTTTTTTTTTGCATTTTTTTGCATTTTTTTTGCATTTTTTTTTTTTTTTTTGCATTTTTTTTGCATTTTTTTTGCATTTTTTGTGGGTTTTTTTTGCATTTGTTTTTGCATTTTTTGTGTTTTTTTTGCATTTTTTGTGGGTTTTTTTGCATTTTTTTGTGTTTTTTTGCGTTTTTTTTGCGTTTTTTTTGCATTTTTTGTGCTTTTTTTTTGCATTTTTTGTGTGTTTTTTTGCATTTTTTGTTTTTTTTGCATTTTTTTTGCATTTTTTTTGTGTTTTTTTGTGTTTTTTTTGCGGTTTTTTTTGCATTTTTTGTGTTTTTTTTTGCATTTTTTTTGCATTTTTTTTTGCATTTTTTTTGCATTTTTTTTGCATTTTTTGTGGTTTTTTTGCATTTTTTTGTTGATTTTTTTGCATTTTTTTTGTGTTTTTTTGCATTTTTTTTTGCATTTTTTGTGGGTTTTTTTGCATTTTTTTTGCATTTTTTTGCATTTTTTTTTGCATTTTTGTGCTTTTTTTTTGCATTTTTTGTGTGTTTTTTTGCATTTTTTGTTTTTTTTGCATTTTTTTTGCATTTTTTTTGTGTTTTTTTTGCATTTTTTGTGGGTTTTTTTGCATTTTTTTTGTGTTTTTTTGTGTTTTTTTTGCATTTTTTTTGTGTTTTTTGTGTTTTTTTTGCATTTTTTTTGTGTTTTTTTTTGCATTTTTTTTGTGTTTTTTTTTTTACATTTTTTGTGGGTTTTTTTGCATTTTTTTTGCATTTTTTTTTTGCATTTTTTTGCATTTTTTTTTGCATTTTTTGTGGGGTTTTTTTTTGCATTTTTTTGTGTTTTTTTGCATTTTTTTTGCATTTTTTTGCATTTTTTTGCATTTTTTTTGCATTTTTTGTGGGTTTTTTTTGCATTTTTTTGCATTTTTTTTGCATTTTTTTTGCATTTTTTTTGCATTTTTTTTTGCATTTTTTTGCATTTTTTTTGCATTTTTTTTGCATTTTTGTGCTTTTTTTTTGCATTTTTTGTGGGGTTTTTCGCATTTGTTTTGCATTTTTTTGTGTTTTTTTTTCATTTTTTTTGCATTTTTTTGTTTTTTTGCATTTTTTTTGCATTTTTTTTTTGCATTTTTTTTGCATTTTTTTGTTTTTTTGCATTTTTTTTGCATTTTTTTTTGCATTTTTTTGTGTTTTTTTTGCATTTTTTTGCATTTTTTTTTTGCATTTTTTTTGCTTTTTTTTTTTGCATTTTTTTTGCATTTTTTTGTGTTTTTTTTGCATTTTTTTTGCATTTTTTTTTGCTTTTTTTTTGCATTTTTTTTGCATTTTTTTTTTGCTTTTTTTTGCATTTTTTTTGCATTTTTTTTGCATTTTTTTTGCATTTTTTTTGCATTTTTTTGTGTTTTTTTTGCATTTTTTTTGCATTTTTTTTGCATTTTTTTTGCATTTTTTTTCATTTTTTTTTGCATTTTTTTTGCATTTTTTTGCATTTTTTTTGCATTTTTTTGTGTTTTTTTGCATTTTTTTTGCATTTTTTTTTGCATTTTTTTGCATTTTTTTGCATTTTTTTTGCATTTTTTTTTGCATTTTTTTGCATTTTTTTTGCATTTTTTTTGCATTTTTTGCATTTTTTTTGCATTTTTTTTTGCATTTTTTTTTGCATTTTTTTAGCATTTTTTTGTGTTTTTTTTGCATTTTTTTTGCATTTTTTTTGCATTTTTTTTGCATTTTTTTTGCATTTTTTTTTGCATTTTTTTTGCATTTTTTTTGCATTTTTTTGCATTTTTTTTGCATTTTTTTTGCATTTTTTTTGCATTTTTTTTGCATTTTTTGCATTTTTTTTGCATTTTTTTTTGCATTTTTTTTTTGCATTTTTTTAGCATTTTTTTGTGTTTTTTTTGCATTTTTTTTGCATTTTTTTTGCATTTTTTTGCATTTTTTATTGCATTTTTTTTTTTTTTTTTTGCATTTTTTTTGCATTTTTTTTTGCATTTTTTGTGGGGTTTTTTTTTGCATTTTTTTGTGTTTTTTTGCATTTTTTTTGCATTTTTTTTGCATTT